>UZAN01041611.1:7343-18053 GCA_900618425.1 Echinostoma caproni
CCATCGCTTTTCCTGTATGGGAAGGTGGCATTCGAAACCGGAGACTCCCAATTTGACAGACCACGTGGATTTGGATATTCACACAACCACTCAGTCGACTAGGCCGACTGAGTTTTTGTACGACTCGAACTCAAAAACGGATTCATATCACCAAATCACAGTGGATCCAAACAGTCCCCCTCCAGAATCGTTACGCTCCACAAATCATTACAGGTCTCCAAGCGTTGGTCGGCCGTCACGATTTTCACTCACTGAGTTGGTAAGTTGGGACTAATGAGACCGGCAGGTTCAGCAACAAGTTTTAGCTACATAACAAAAAAATAGAGATATCATGAAGTCATTCGTGTGAAACGGGTGGATGGGACATGAAATCTACTTCCCATTCGATCCGGTAGGTAGTTCCCAAACGCAAGGGAATGATGCGAAATAATTGATGCTACCGTTCGCTTATAGTTTCAATGAAATAGATTTGTCATGAGAAATGTGCCTTCGACTTCGCATGGAAAAGTGACTCAGGTCGCATTGTTGCTGATGAGAACGGTAGATCGTTAGAGTTCTGATCTCTTGCACATCGGTTTTGAGTAGAAACAACTTAACTGATAATAAAAAGTTCTGTCAGCTGCGCTGATCGCGTAGAATCACTTGCTAAAATTTTAAGCTAACTGTCTAGTTAAGCGAATAGCAATAAACAGTGATTGACATTTTCGATGAGTTTTCATAGTAGGCTCGGGGGAAATCATTTAATTCATATATCAATGATAATATTTTGTGGTGGGTTGATAGACGGTGTATAATTCTCTACAAGCTTTTTCGCGTTTCGTACAATGCAAGATTTTTAAAAAACCAAATTATCAACTGTGTTTCTTTCAGTCTTCAAAGAACGACACGCTTTTCCCGTCTCTTTGGGTGATCTATCAGATGCACACTAACAGGCCTGTTTTGTCTTGAACTAAGTAGAAGAAAGCAGTCTAGTTAAGATGATTAATTCGCTTTTATCTCCTGTAATTTCGAACTATTGGATAGTCTGGTCATCGGTGCCAAACAAACATCAAACATGGGACCATGTTTCGTCTAAATAATTTGTGATTTTGTTTGACTTGACCGCTCATCTCTGGATTGATAATGAAGTACCTGACAATTTATCTGTATGGCTAATCCAACAGTTCCGGGAATCTATCCATTCTCGGAAGAGGATGGTGTGGAATTTATCTTGAACTTAGCTCTCTAAAGTGTGCCACCCTTATTTTGATTGTTTTGAAAATTCTTCTCGCACGATCATTGTTGATCATTCATACTCCGTTCATTTTGAAGGAGATACTACTGCCATTTTTTAAATGCCAGGATAGACGTCTTGAAAAAATCCTTTTCCAGGTCTGTCTTGTATACTCCTTGAGAAAGACAGTGGTCATTATAGATTAACTTTTTGAATTTGACTAAAACTTCCCCAGTTTTCATGCACACCTTTTGTTACTTCATGTCTTTCTGCACGGCGGCTTACGCATAATAATAATGAAATCTGTCATATTCAGAGCCACAGTAAGTGAATAAGGTGACTAGAATAGCTTGGTACACAGTAATTCCTGGACGTTAGTGTTGGGAAGAACCAGGTCAAGCCATCTGTGTCAATTTTCGACAAATGGGTTTATTTCACCTTTGGCATGCCGGAGCAATAGGGAAACGTCACACTTAGGGACTTAAGCAATCCCGGTTACTCTGGTTTCCGAGATTCTGAATCCCATGCTCACTTCTCTGATAAGGAAGTAGGGTCTGGTAGACATTTTGGATAGGTAGAACCTCTTTGACATGTTAATGTTGCAGTACTAAGTCAAGCATCCGTTCCGTCCTCCACAGACCGCAAGCTTGGAACACTAACCCACCATCTCCCTCGAGTTAGACTGGTGATCAGAAAGTCGATATGTGTTTTTTTTTTAATACTTAGCCATGTTCTCTACCCACTTGTTGAACTCACAATGATGGTTTACCCTATCTCGGTAATTATAGCCGCAACCTGTGGTGATTTCAAAATCGGAACGCGTTATCTTGCCTTGTTTCTCAATTTGTTCAATGTGTTTGGTAACAATAGAAGCGTTTCTGAACCTGGTTGTGTTATTTGTTTGAATTGTGGAAATTTCAGTAGCTTCGGTGGGTTGCAAACCCATGGACGCTGAGTACACTTTTCTATGATGCACGTTCTACTTGATCGTACTGGTCAAATCAAAAATCAAAATCATCAACGTACAGCGAAATACAGTGAAGCGAACTTCACTGATCGCTGCCAAACTCGCAATGTATACAAGGTTAGTGGTAAAATTTTAGGTGGACAGGGATTGGATCTATTTTGAGGGAGGGAGAAGGAGGTGAGCCACTATGGTCAACACACAGAGTACGCAATCGAACTCTGCATACATACCGTTTCAAGCATTCTCACCTGAGATAAAACGACAACAAGAACGCCACTGCTGCCGGTTCGCTGTCATATCCTTCAGTGTCTCCAACCAACCAGTTATGGAGTCTTTCGGACCCCAACCTAGAAGGCGAGAGACGCCGTCTCTACCTAATGGCTCTGTGCATTTCTTCATGCCTCGTCTCCACGTTATCTGTTGAACTCCACGCGGTTTCCTCCAGCCCGGATTAGCCACAGCGAATAAGGCGTGGTGCAGCAGACGACAGCTGGACATGCGCAATACGTGCCCTAGCCAGCGAAGTTTACTAATCTGAATTCGGTGTGCTAGCAGGTTTATACCTGATAGACTCCCAAACACACAGCGGCTTACCTCCACGTTACTAACCCGTTCGCTCCATCCAACGTGGGATAAACTGCGTAAACACCGATAATCGAAAACTTCTAGTCGACGGATATCCACTCGCAAATTCAGGGTCTCACAACCATAAAGCAGGACTGAACGAACGCTAGCACAATATACACGACCTTTCAGCTTCAGTGAAACGTCGCGTCAACGCCAAAGGTGTTTCAGTCCTGCGTATGCTGCTGGAGCCTTGGAAACGCGGGTGGTAATCTCCTTTGCTGCACTACCGTCATTGGTCACGCAACTACTTAAGTAGGAAAAGTAATCCACCACAACTAAATCCTGGCCATTTAGTGTCAGAGCCGGAGTAGAGGAAACCCAGTCCTGCAGCATCACTTTGCACTTTGAAGGTGCAAAGCACATACCGAATGTGGCCACTGCACTTGTTAATCTATCAATTGCGCTTTGCGCGTCCATCCTACATTCGAATAGATAGACAATATCATCGGCGTACTCTAAATCACAGCTTTTCTCCAGCTGTCCATTCAATACCTACGTTTTGGAGTCCCCTTAGTGCGTTCTTCAGTATATCGTCTACGACTAAGTTAAAAGAGGCGAAAGAGGGCATCCTTGACGAACGCCGCTGCTGGTGACGAACAGCCTACTTAGTTCGTTGTAGACCCTTACACGACCGGAGATATGTGAGTACAGTGACCTCAGTAGGTTAACGTTCTTCTGGGGCATTCCTTTTCGAAGAAGGGAGCCCATCAGAGCTTCGCGGTCAACTGAGTCTAAGGCTCGTTTCAGGTCAATGAACACTGCGATCGTCGGCCGACAATGGGTATAACGCAGCTCAAGGGGCTGACGCAACGTAAAAATTTGATCAATACATCCACGACCAGGCCGGAATCCGGCTTGCTGTTCACGGATGTTGGTCTCTCTTGAAGGCGTCAGACGTCGAAGTATAACCGAGGCACTTTGGTGACGGTCGGGATCAAACTAATCCCGCCGTGGTTTTCGCAATCGGGATCCTTTCTTGAAAATGGGAACGATCAGTGATTCGCCCCAAGATAAAGGAATATGCTCTTGCATCCAAATATTGCGCATCAGGGTAGTAATAGAGGTTACGAGGTAATCACTTCCCATCTTGAAAAGAGTGGGAGGGAGCTCATCAGGTCCTTCTGCCTTTCATCACTTCAGAGCTTGAATGCAAGACCGAACTTTTTCTTACGTTGGAGGATCGCACGACGCTGTCCATATAGCTTCAGCTGTAGTTAAAGCAGCCTGGTTAGCACTAGGCCAGCTCGACTGTTCGCTGAAGTATTCTGCCCAGCGATCGAGTCGTTGATCCCTATTGTGAATAGCTCTTCCCCTCTTATCGTAGACTGTTTCACTAACTGGAGTTCGCCAACCTCCCGTATTGCGTATCAGTTGGAACAGTCTTTGACTTTTCTCTGATGCAGCTGCTACTTGCACTTCACTAGATATTGTTGCCCACCATTTCTCACGGTCCTTCTTGAGGACCTTCGTGAGCCGACGTTGTAGCTGCCGCCTCACTCTATTTTGATCCTGGCAGGTCGGGACTTGCCGTTTTTGCTCCATCAAGGCTACTGACTCCTGAGATATCCAATGCCTCTGATGGGTTTGAGGCTCAGACCCACAAGCAACATTCGCTGCGGAATGCATTGCTCGCCTAATCTGATCCCACTGCTCGTCTAGATCGCCACGCTAAAGCGCATTTAGCTTACACATCAGCTCTGACTCTTAGAGTGCATGAACTGCTGGAGCAGATAGTCGTCGATGAGCTATCCAAGCTTGCTGGTTTCGTCGTCGACCAGTCAGTCGGAGAGTGAAGTGCATCAAAACTAATGCGTGGTCAGACTCAACGCAGGTGGTCCAATAGGACCTTCAATTTTTCACTGAGCCACTCCAACGGTAACTTACTGCGATGTGGTTGGTTTGAGTTAGGGTACCAGTTGAACTGGAGCGCCACGCTGTCCGTCGAGAACTGTGTCGAAGTTGGTGCTTGATAGGAACAGGTGATGGTCTGCGCAGAACTGAAGAAGTCGACCGTCGTTGTCTGTTCGTTGGTAGGGTAGAGCACAACTACCGCCTAAGCAAGTTTCTGATGCGCTCAGTTTTCCAACCTGCACGTTGAAGTTACTTGCACTTTCAACTATGTCAGAGCTTTGACTCATCCGAATGAGATCGCTGAGTTCATCGTAGAAGGCGTAGAAGGTCAGTTCTGCTCCATGGTTGCGAGACCCTAAATTTGCGCGTGAAAGATATTCGTCGTCTTGAAGTATTCGACTGCAGATGTTTGCGTAGTTTGGCTCGGGTTGGATGGAGCGAGCTTGTAAGCAACTCTGAGGTGAAGATTAAGAAGGACGTCAGTTTGACTTCAAAGCAGTGAAAATTATCGACCATGCCCGGTCAAAGCACGCCAGAGAATTTCTCGAGGCTTGGCACTCTTCAAACAACTCAATAAACAGGTACATCGAGCTGGATCACGTGTACACGCCAATGCGACTCAAGGATCAAATGGCGCAACAAAAAAGGTTATGCGGTGTCCGGAGAACGGAACGAAGCCGCAGTCAGGACGAAAGGACAAACCCCTTCCACCCTCGCTCCCGAGCACTAGTTTAACGGTGAACCGAGTCGAACAGAGTGAGAGCAAGGGACAAAAATAGTCGGTGGAGAAGAACACATAAACGAACGGATACAAGCAGAACACTGCCACTTCACAGACATTGATGATGTCACCTCGGCTGGTGATAAAACGTTTGCAAACAAATTGCCAAGCTCGGCGAACAGGTGAAGTTCAACCAAGCTACGCGAACCGATTTCCAATAATTTGTCAACAGCTCTAATCATTGTAATCTCCACTATGTCCCTTCAACTTGAGTGGCTAAAATCGCCGCACGGAAGTGCAAGATTAGGGCTGTCTAAACTAAAACTTGATTGATGTATATTGTTCACCTTTGTTTTCCTCCACCCCATTAAGCCGCAGATTTCTAGTTGGAATTATTTACAAACGGATATTTATTGTCAGAAGGGTAGCAAAACAGTCAACTAGTCGCACAGAATCACAACGCAAAGGAAGATAATCGATTTTACAATCACTTATTGGCTAGGTAGACTAAAATTCAAGTTTTAATCAGGCACAGTTAGGATGCATAAAAAATGTTTAGCAAAATTGTGGTGGTACAGAATTGCATTTCGGCAGATATTGAATACGTGTCTGCCACGTACAAACAATCCATAATTATAAATGATTTACACCAGACATGTTCAGGTGCGTGTTCACTAGCTTAGATCAGGAACAAACAGAACTGCGTGAAAACCTTGTTGTAGTCTATATATTGACATGACCTGTGCTTGAGAGCTTTTCTCTATTTTTTTCAACTGATACATCTTTCTCTCTGAACAAGCGTTCTAGTATCTAAAAGCGATCGTTGGTTTCCACACTGTAGATTGATCGCACAGTGTGTAGAAACACATACCTGTATTGGCGCAAAATTAGTCTGTCAAGTTTAAATGGTGTTTCATCTCTGGTCAACTCACAGTACAAAATAGAAAACGGTATTCGCGAGGAAATTTCTTTTCGATATTTCGCATCAAGGGTTTACATGTATAAGGTGATCTTAGTACAGATGTCTGATTGGCCGATTAAAGCTCAGTTAGTAACGATGACAGAGGCGAGCAAACAGAGCAAGCGAACATGACAAGGTTAGTGGTAGTCATGTAGTCATATATTGTATTGTATTTATTGTATTCAAATTCAAATTTTTGTTATGAGAAAAAACTTAAATAGACTTTCCTTCAAATCCCATAAGGCGTTTACACTTTGGCTCGGAATACGATTCACAAGATCGCAGTTAGTCCGTGAAGTATAATAGTAATATGTTTTTGACGAGCACAGGAGAATATATTATGTAGTTGGGTGTTGAAACATAATGTTTGCCGGAGCATCATCAAGCTGACGCTCGAAAGATACTAATTTTGACGAACAGACCACGTGAGGTGGTAGAGAGTTCCATTTGTTGCACACTGACTGCAAATGAATGGCGTCTGCAGTGGAGACGGCTCTTTTGGTGTGCCAACTTCAGAGGATGCCCTCTGAGATGAACATTGGTTGATAAAACCAAAAGAGATCTACATGTGTGGTTGGGCTGCTGGAAAATCCGACACAGTAAGATCATATCGCCTCTGATTTGACGAAATTGAGTCGAGTATAACCCCAGTGGCTGTAATCTTTCGCCATAGGTCTTGGAATGTAGACCTTTGACCATCTTGGTAGCCATTCTCTGCGGATGTTCAAGTGCCTTCCGATCTCGCTGCAGCCATGGGTTCCAGGCCTGAATTGAGTACTCGGTGTATGGACGGATATATGTGGCTAGCAGACGTGGAAACAAAGCCGGCTCAAACGATCCAAAAGTACGTTTGAGCAGTCTAACCTGTTTTACCACCATGGATGATGCCCTGCATATTCTGGCATCGTGCGCAAACAGCACCAGAGTTTGTGATCCGAGGACGTCTGAAAGATCATTTATAAAGGCAAGGAAACGACGTAGGCCTAGTACAGATCCCTGTGGAACCCCACAGTTGACATCTATTGGATCAGAAAGTGAATTGGGAACACGAACTGACATGGTACGTAGGCGAATATACTCCTCGATCCGGTCAAGTACGAGTCCACGGATTCCATAATCATACAGCTTCCGTATCAGTATTTGATGATTAGTCATATATTGCATATAAGCAATGACAGCTACTTTTCATCACTCTCTTTAGTTTATCTTATCTGAAATTTCGATTTCCGGACCCGATTAGGTATGTGGGCATCTTTGCAGAGTCGGTATTTTGAGGCGCAATATCGGATAGCTCGGTTACATGCTCCTTGTACTCTTCGTTCTCTCTCTATTTCCGTTCTGAATGAAAGCTTCTTCTTCTTCGTTTAGTCACTAGTTTTCTATTTTTCATGTGTATGTGTGTGTGCTTTTTGCACTTGTTTCTATTGCAAGCGTTATTACTAATTTATGTAGTTGACTCCAGCTGATCACATTTGTAGGTGATTGCGTATCTTCATAACCGAATAGTTTCAGTTGTTTTTGAATTTCCTGTTACCTGCGTGTTATTTTGGACCGATAGTTGTTTCATTTTCAGATGAAAACACTGCTGACCGAGTAGAGTTCCCTTTTAACAAGTTAGGGAAAATTGGTTCTGTTAGCTCCGTTTGATGGCATTCACATTTACTTGTTCCTCGACCTTGGTAATATCTTTGTAAACGTTCTTCGATGCTTCTGAAATCACCAAAGATTTCACCTTGGTTGAAAATGCACTCAACTACATGTATGTTTAGTTTACGAGGATTATTTCTGGCCAGCAATGCTGCGTTTTTGTAGCGGATTTCGAATCTTGTTCCTTCTGAAGATGGATTGTGTTGATTTGAAAAGCTATTCACTATCCGATCCACACACACATGCGCACATTCAGTGCACGGACATGTGTTTTCGAATAACAGCTAAGGTTTTCAGTTCTTCTAGCAGACTCTTAAACCCACGAAGTACACAGGATAGTGAAGACAGTAAAAATTCATGTTCACTGGACAGTTTAAGAAAGCTTGTGGCTATCTTAGGCATGGCTAATATTTTTGTATTAGTCAAATGTACGATGTTTGATCAACCACGTTCCTCCTGAATATCATATATTATGTTTGTCTCGTGAACACAAACACACACTGATCAGCTGTTCCTCATCTTTTTACTGTAGTCTGTGTCCCGGTAGGCTCCCTGGATGGGAACCCCGGGATGATCGTAACCGATGGTTAGAGACACCGAGTGATATGGCCTAGTGTCGTAAACAGTAGTGTTCGTGCGTCTTTTCAGTTTCTTTGCAACCTCAGACCACTGAAATTCTCCATTTTCTGTTCCATTCTACTTTCAACTATCCTGAATTCTCCTATTCTTCATCCAAATGGGCAGCCAAAGACAGCAGCCAAAACCGGCGCAGGAAAGTGCGTAGTTAATGGTTGTACAAACCCAACTGAACTGAAAGTAAGCATTGGTTCCCCGTCGAACGTCGAATGTGTTTCCTCATTTCGTTCAACCGTGCCACGTGGCTGTGGAGTGAATCTGTTGTTCATGGAACGTGCAAAACCGCGTTAGGTGTTTGGGGTTTCCTCTCCAAACGGTACATATAGGCTTTACCTAGGATAGATGGCCCCAGTGATGAACTTTCATTGAGGTTATTGATGTGTGTGAGGTAAATCTCCCAAATAGATTTTCTTTACCGGTGCTGTTCATCTTGCTGATAGAAGAGGCAAGTTAGACTGGAGTGATTTGGCCAGTATGGATTGTGTGCAGCCTAATGGCTGTGAGTCTCCTTATAGGACCGACTGGTCCAGTCTGTTGCCGAGTATTTTCGTCGACGTGTCATGCATGCACAAGCCGGTGTTCGCGTTTCCATTCCGCTACTCTAATCACTCTATTAAAGAGTCCCACCTCAGTTTTGGTCCTGTCCGTCGCCGGTACGAGAGAGGAAAACGGTAGCTACAATTGTAGAGCTATCGGAAAAGGCTAACGGTTGTTTAAATTGAACTCGGGAAAAAAATAGTCCACATATCCTTTTACTTTTATTTTGTTTATTTCATACAGCCTTTCATTGGCTGATGGAGTGTTTATGCAGGTTAGATGAACTTCAGACGCACGACTTGGATGGGATGCTGATCTAAACCGCTTCATTGTTGTTGCGGTTCTTGTTCGCCGGCATGCGGGTTATATCAGAACGATTATTTGCAAATAGGAATAGTTGAATGACAATGGCGTTGATAGTAAGCCGAGTTGAAAGGAAGCCCTTTCATGAACTTTTCACAAACGTATTTTACAAAGGAGAGTTAAGATTGATTTCCCCATAGAAAAACTCATCGAAATCGGAACTCAATCATTTCACTGTTTGGGCTAGCTTACATCACTCTTACCGGGGTTGGATGTGAATCCTCATCGCTGCGTGAATCATGAGAGCCTGGTGTACTCTCAGCACATCTGACGTATCACTCATCAACTACCCTTCCCCCGTTGAGAGTTAAACTGCATCTAAATATCGACCACACTGTGGGTGTGGGATCCGTTTGCCAATTTCCGTTCCCTCTAAAACCCCTGGTTTTTAATGCTGACGTAGCCTAGGTGACAAATATCGTCCAGTTCCTGCCAATCAGCCAATCAAACTACAACAGATATCCTAGTTGTTTGTTATGAAATCATTCGGTTAGAACCGACATTTTGTCAAATAGTGAGGAGTGAAGAGAAAGAGGGACAACAGGAATGGAACGAGGTGTTCTCACGCACACACACACACAAGCCCCTCATCATCCTTTGCCTCACAGATGCATAACTCATTTGGGGTCAGCCTTACAGTGCGTTCTTCGGTTCTCTAAAGAGGAAGGAAAGAGAAAATGCACGGTGTACAGTAGAGTTTTTCGTTGTCCACAAAGTGGTCCTTCATTTTTTCTGCTTGTATCGGTTTCTTTTTCTCCGTTCTAAACGGGAAATCGGAATAGTCGATGTCGGCTCCTTATGACAAGGGAACTACAGCTTGTGATTTATGTAACCATTCTGACCATTCTGTTCTATTGCTCGGATTTTGTGAGAACGAACGATCATCCTTTCGGTTTATGTTGCCGCTCCCAATCCCGCCCAATAGACCCTCGTCTCGTTCCCTACCATGTAGTTCTAAACTTGGGCTGCAGTTTCTGCTGTTTACCCGTTATAAAATAATTGCACGTGAAAAATGAGTATTACGAATTAAACTGTTCCTTAGGGCTGCTACGTGCCACTATCTTCCGGTACGACAGCATGTTGTGCCGATATTTCAACCCAACACATTGGTTTACCACGGTTTCGTTTAGAACAAACTAAATCTACGAACCGCACCAATGATTTTATCATACAAACCGCGCACTAGA
>UZAN01041612.1:0-10273 GCA_900618425.1 Echinostoma caproni
TGGAGTTGACCTATATTTTTAATTCCAATAGCCCCTGTCTAACTGTGCATGTCCGTTCTCAACGATTTACAAATTCAATGTGCTATAAATGTGCTTGTTTGTTTTACGTCAGCGATTGAGAAGATTAAACGAAATGTTAACATCTCGCGACATATGTCTTCTTTCGATCTTGATACGATGGATAAAGGGGACCCAGTGTTTCAAATGTACTTTCGCAAGTGACAATATAAAAAAGCGAGCTCTCTGCTGGAGACCACAAACGGCAATGTTTACCAGATTCAGCTCTGATTAAATAAATTTCCAATGACGGTTCATTTAATCTTATTTTAACTAAACAAATGGTAAATAGGTTTTGACAGTTTGTCTTTATGCTGTGCTATTTTTCTCGCCGCACAAAGACGGAACCGTTTCATATCCCCAAGGTATCCTCGATTTTCGGAGTCCAGTGCCATACTGAAATCTATGGAACAACTGCTGATGATTGCCTAAACTTATGACGATTGTGTAAGAGGCGGTTCGGTAGAAGTTGTGCAAAAACTTTGGCTGTCACGTCGAGTAGGCGAAGTAGATAGATGGTCAGGAACTATTTTTCGCTTAAGGTATAACTGTTTACATGTTCGTCCGATCACTTCCGAACAAACTGCGTTGTTTAATTTGGCACCATAATGCGGGCCACTTTCTTCAATACCGCTTTAGTGCAGTCACTGCAGCTCTCCATGCGGCAATGCAATGAACGTAGTTAGTTGAAGTCCCATTTCATGTGTTCTGCGTTAGCATTGCGGTTTTTTCTCTCTTTATATATCTCTCGGGTTTGTGGGTTTGGTTCACCATTGGAATCGCGGTAGCATCATCTTACTCGATATTTTTATGCGATTAGTTAGGACCGTACAGAGCTCAAATTCCAAATATGCATATGGTTCGATCCTTTACATCCCAATAGGCTGAAAGCCGAACAACTCTGTGTATCATAGCATTACTTACACTAGTGGTATNCTTTCTCGGTGGTGGAATCTGTACAAGTACAAACTTCATTGTCATTTCATAGCTTCCTACTGATCAAACCGAGAAGTCACCATTTCAAGTTGGTACTGAACAGGCGGTATATGTCACTGTCACTACCGCTATCACTGAAATTTGATGTTAGGAAGCTTCACTGTCTTCTGGCTCAATCCTATACTTACCCTTGTGGGGTTCGACACTAAGTGTCAAAACTTAATTTGTTAGTTATTATGAACGAACAGCTAGTCCAGGTGACTATGGCGTTTAACCTTTCTACTGCTCCTCATACGCGTATGAATGTTAACTAATAAAATGGGTGCTGCTTAGGGTTCGATACTAGCACAGTTTACAATTTTGATCGATATCAATTTTTTGTGACTGAGGTAGTTGAAGAAGCAAGGATATAGCGCCAAACATAAGTTGTTTGTATTAGTCTTGTGACTTCCTCAAGCCTTGGCTGCTCATAGGATGTTGGTGTTGGGCGGTTCTCCGAGCTGGAAATGTTTTTTTTACAGACAGTTTGTGGTCAGTCTAGGCAACATTATCAGTGCGTGAGTTGATGGTCACCAACTTCCGTCTCTTGCGCCATATTCATTCAGCATTGTATGTTCATTAGATGAGTAAGCACCACTTCTCACTCCATTTCTTACAATCCCCCGGTCATAGATGTCCAAATTGAAGAATACCTTCAATAGTCCTGCGATTTCTGATATGATATATCTTTCTTTGTGTGCTTTGTTCGCAGTAAAGCACCCGTTAATACCAAGTAACTCGCGTGTATCGATAAACCGAAACATGTCCCCAATAGTTGGACTGTCCATAAACAGTCCTGTTTTGTCTTAATTACAGATCGACTAAATGTTGCGTGATATCGGGTGTGCTGATAACAAGTGATTGCAGCACGCCATGTTCATCATCATCTTAGTGCATGATCAACGGATTCATCGTGATTCCTGAGACATCACATAACTCCAAGACATTTATTCTCTGTCGTTCATTGTCCGTCTTGTTTTTTTTCACACACGGATTACGTGTTTATGTTCTTCTTGTGTTCACATGTGAGCTCACATCAATCGAAGTGAGCTAAAGCTCCTGTCCAAAGAATTACCTTCTTCCTAGCTTTTCGCGATTGGAAATTTCAAGTCCGAATAAAGCCCTAGTCACAATCATTAGACTAAAATGCACATTGAAAAACGAAGATTGGCATCCGTCCAACCGCGCGTATATCATTTTTGTCTTCTCCGTAGCTTTAAAAGACTAATATCTGCATTCACACATACGATAAAACTGCTGTGTGGTAGTGGTGTTGGTGTGGCTAGACCTCACAACCTCCGAATGTTGAGGCTAGTTACAAAACTGGTCCCACTTAATAGTCGATCGTATTTCTATTGGGTACGGTGTATAGATTATCGAGCATTGCACATATAAACATTGGAACCAAATCGCTAAATTGAATCCACATCGATCGTTCAGATCTGTTTGCAAAATGTTTTTTTAAATATTCCTACAACTCATCAGCGTCAGATAGTCCTCCGTTGAGTAAAACCATTTCACTGCACCGCATCATTCATCATCATTCTGCTGTTTTATCCAAATGGGCCACCAAAACTGGCGCACGAAAGTGTATGGTTAATGATTGCAAGAACTGAACTGAACTGCACCATCTTAGGTGGCTAGGGCACGTCGTACGAATGCCTGAGCAACGTTTGCTACACCGTACATTATTCATGGACATCGGTCCGGGCCGGAAGCAACAGCAAGGTGGGCAGGCTATGGAGTGGTGCCGAAAGCTAAAGAGATTGTGCTGGGATCTGGCTTTATTTGGAGTTTCCCGGCTGGGGCCCCAAAGATTCAAATTGTCTTTGGTTGAAAATACTGTGGGATGTGGCATCAAACCGAAGTCAATGGCGTGAATGCATCCTTTCCCGTGTGCGATCCCAAACATAAAGAAAAAAAACTAAAAATGGCGCGCAGTAAACAAATCAAAAGTTTGCTGTCCTCGTATCTTTAAAGATTAATGTTATATCAGCTTCATGCTCACATTGACCGTGTCGATCACGTGATTCTTTTTCGATGGCAATCCTTCATTTGCCCAATGCAGCTGGCAGTTCTGATTTTATTTGTTTTGAATGTTTCCAACAAGTAGGTCGCTTGTCTGAACAATATGGTGTTTGCTCTGGCTACGCAAACGCAATTGTTTTTTGTCTGGCATATATGTATCGGATGGAATTCTCCTAGTTTAAGGTGAATTTAACGTCAAGTTCACCCCACTGATGGCTCACTGAGTTGCCTACCTTTTGCTGTAGGTGAAATGTGCTTATTTGAATTTCCCTGTTAGAGGTGATTTTCTCAAAGTTGCGGTTTTTAAATTCTCTAAGAAAATTCACAGTTACGATGTGATCTAATTGGCCCGTAGTATAAACTTAGTCAAATTTTGTTTATATATATGCTGTTGTTAACTTTAACTACCCGTATGAAACCTTCACAATCTTGTTAGATTTTATCATATGACTTATTGTAAAATAGATGAATGATCATGTTTTCATTCAAATGGAGGCGATTTACCAACGGAAAAAAGAATTACTTAAAATGCTGTTATTATGATCGCTATTATTGGATACAAGTTTGCTCACATGGATACAATTGGTCCCGTCGGACGAAAACCGTGTCACTTTTATTGAGCATCATGTCCAATACATCCGCCCACCATGACACTGGTATGACATGTTGCATAACGAGGTACTTTGTAATACAAATCCACTTCACATTCTGGTCACGTGGGTCCCGAACTGGTTATCTTAATTGATCCGGTTAGGCAGGTTGGTGTACACGCATTTCGCTTATCATTCCATGTGCGGAGTTTTTTCGATCGAGGCTTTCTTTTTGTTGTTATTGTTTCACATCTGCTCCATTTTATTTTGAGTAATATCAACTAAACAACAGCGTCCTCTTTCACTTACTGTGACTTTGCTTCTTGCTCCCGATTTGAGATTTGCATTGCCTTTTTTGTCTTCTTTTCACACACACCCTCTGCTATGCAGTCTGGCTACAATCCCGATCACAGACTATCCAATATCGTATGGTTATGTTCGATTGCCGCTGGTTGTGGTGTTCCATTACGTGATTTGCTACCTGATCAACAGTGTAACGCTATTGTGCACAGTTTGATCACCGTGATCGATACGAATATGCCACAACAGAACTTGGACACTTTCGCTGTGACAGCATCCACCGTGCTGTGCATGGCTGCTATTCCCGGTACGTTTTTCGGTCTATGTGTACGGATGAACTTGGAGGGAGATAGCAGTTGGTTTCTTGATGGACGCTTTTACTGTACTATTAAGCCGTTATCTAATCAAGTGATTGTTGATATGTGATTCCTAGGTGAGCACTTTTTCTATCTGGTAAATCCACTAGTTTTAGGTAACTAAATCGTTTCATCGCTGTAGAGGCAAGATGGCATACGTTTTCTCGTCGGAAGTTGAATTTCTACTGTCGGAGTTGGAACAGTTGCAATCCAAGATAGTTGAACCGAATCGTTGATTGTGCACATGAAGAATACTGTCTGTCTAGTTGATAAACTAATTCAGCAAACGTGGTGTCATATACGGAGCAGTATTTTATCGAATTGTGACCCTAATGTAGTTGGTGAATGTTTACATTCTATTTGCTTGGGACTGAACGTAATGCATCGTAATTCAATACCAATCAATGGAATTGCTATCCCGCGATTGCAGGTGGTTTCAGCCAATATCGCTGGTCTTCTCAGAGTCCTGACTCCGATCATTGACCCATGTATTCCCCATCACTGACAAGATATTTTGATGTTTATTAACTTCGCGTTCTCCCCGCTCACCACCGTGCCTATCCTAGTGTTGTTGTAAGATACTACTCACACTTGTGAGTAGTTCACAAAGAGATCCGATTTGCGGTTTCTCTCAACAGTGTGACTGAATGTAGTTTGCTGTTCTACACGTTCTACGGCTGTGTTTGCTTGCTCCAAAGGTCAACAGCTCAGCCAACTCATCACCGACAAACCAAGTAATTCATTCCCAAGGATCGCATATTCGATCACTTCCTAAATCAAACTCTCCAGTTAAACTTAGTTCTGTTTTTCCATTTCGTGATGTATTTCTCCAAAAAATCAAGGAATTTCATATCACTGATCAAAGTGAACTAACTAGTAATGAGAACCTTTTTGCTATTCTCATTTTTGAGATATCCCAGTTTTCAATGTGCGATTATTGCTGACTTTTCTACAACAATATGCTCGCAATTTGTCTTCTTTACAGCGTCTTTTTGACAACATTTATGAGCGACCGCAACAGCAAGATGACTCTGTGGTTTACCACACCGTGAACACTGAAACACATTGGTTCTTCGATCTTAGGCATTGATGCACCTATTATTGCCTTGCCTACAAAAGCGATCCTTTTTCCAGAACACAAACAGCTCGAAGTTGTGTTTCCCCTTTTTTGACTTCAAACTCAGTAACGTTCAGTTCGATGCTGAAAACCAATCACCTTGTGTAACGGTGTTTTAGTTCTTATCGATGTCGTTTGTAGTAATACTTGACCGTGTTTAAGAGGTATTGACTGTCAGTGCTCGATCCCGTGGATTTTGCTCCAATCCTACCGTGCTCGCCTTGAATCTTCACGCTTTTATTTCCTCTCCTTGCCTTGGTTGGTTCACCTCTCACTTTCGAAAATCTGACTGTGATATTTAAAATGGTATATAGATTCATTAACTTACGGTGCTTTTGCCTACAGCACCAACGTGGATCTATATTTATTGGTTAACCCAATTCTCACCTGTTCGCCCTCTCGTGGCTTGCGGCTGCTAACTTTCTTCCAATATCCGCCTCGTTGAATGTCGTCTGCCAAATTCGTTTATTTTTAGATGTGTTCAGCTTACCTCCCAATCAATCACTTCAGTTTATGAAGGTTGCTCAGGTGTGCCTGTGCACATTTTATGATAGCCTACCTGACTTGTGAAAAACAACCCGAACATTATTCATACCAAAACGCAATTTGGTCTTCCACCTACCTTTGAACTATGAGGCAATGGACCTTCGATTTCTCTTGAACGAACCCCGCATTCTTCTTGATACTCAATTCAAAAGGAAAGTAACGAACTAACTGGTGTTTGAAAACACCTACAGATTACCTCGATTTTCATTCAGCCACATACCGTCATCCAAATAGGTCAGTTCAGATTCCTTACCGCTACTCCTTGTGCGAAGATTAGGAACGGTGAACCTCCAGTCACATTTTCTAACTGCAGCCGACCGGTTGGCACCAAAACTGGTTTCCAACGTCACAGTAAGCGCTCGCTGATGTGGTACTCTAACATCGACCTATTGGCACATCAAATTGACTGCATCCTAGTAAGGTCTCGTTGGGCATCATCGGTCGAAGACCGCAGAGCCTAAGCTGGCGCGGAAGGCTGAAATATCGACGACCCAAGCACACTCGCGTTTGCCCGCCTGCAGATGTACATGATCACTCGAACAAAGCTCTCTCTTCTGGGCAGAATAAATATCGCTTCTCTAGAGCTTTCAGAAAAATTGGAGGCTCTTTTCCACGTTATCAGCGCAAACTGAGCCACGCGCTCCCAGACTGACAAGGCTATTCAAGATGAGTCGGACGCAGTTAAAACCACCATCAAAGAATCTGCACTCGCACTCACTCATTCTACGAGGAGAGATCATAAGCAGTACCGGGGAAAAAAATCGCTGACAGCATGGATGCTTTGACGGCTACTGTGGTCTATATCGAACTGTTTCACCTCACCCACACCGCTAAACGCTAAACGTTTTGTCCGAGGTTTTACTTCGCGGTGCTACGGGTCCAACATGCCAACGACAAATTAAAAAAAGCAGGTTGAACAATTCGATCATCTTCTCAATTGCTCTTTCACCCAAACGAGCGACCTAATGGTTCTGGGGCGCTCATATGAACACAAGACCAACTGTGACGCACCCACCAGGAATGAAGTAGCCATTATTTGGTGATTGCTGAAAAAAGGCAAGTTTCCTTTAGAGAATGGGTTAAGATGGAGTGTGCACAAACCTCGAATTGGTGATTGCATGCTTGCACTGTCAAGGCGCTGTGTGTCTTCAATAAAGAAGTTAGTGTTTACAATTGTACCAACACAAAGACAAAACCAATGTTGTGTTATGTTAAAAGCAGCCTTCAGTGACTTTCGAAGCGGCTAACTCAACGATTGCTGCTCTGTGCACTTCAATGAAGGTTAACAGACAGAATGATTAAAGTGGCGAACACGTACGTAAGAGTCCAATGGCTAAGTCTGCCGATTAAAAACATGGGAACATCGTGTGAAAACCGATTAGGTCAGACGACGTGTGTTAGGATCGGATAGTCTCCCATTGAGCCAAACCATTTCTCTGTATCGTCTTAGGTGGCTGGAACACATCCTACGAATACCCTAACAACATCTGCGGTACTGTGCGCTGTTTGCAGGCACTAGTCTAGGCTGGAAGAAACAACGATTTGAGCAGATTGTGTTTTGTTTTCGCCCTTTTCTGTTTCTATATTTCACGTCCAACCTATGATTTATCTACTGCTTTAGGTTGTTCAGCAAACGATCTTCGCCAACTGGAGTTCACTTCTCACTGGTGGAACTCGGTCCCGTTGGATTTATCTGAAGAGCTGTTAATGGATGAATCAAGCAAAGCACCTCNAGCACCTCACCGACCGTTGTATAGTCCAGCACAAGTTTGTCCTACGCTGGGAGATCCCACAGTGACGAAATCACTAATCACAGATATCCCGGATTCGACTAATCCACAACAGACTTCGTTCATTTCTAAATCCCACTCCTGTCAGGCGAGCTATAGATCCAGTTTTCCATGGGATGATCCGGGCTCAATGCATATTTCGACCGCATCCATGCCACCAACAGCGCGCACTTCGCACAGTGGTAACAATACCGAAACTATGGTATCGTATTTCATNATTTCATCGAACGTAAACGTTTCTTTGTGAGAAACATGCCCGAGGTTGGGGGAAATATTGCTCGGCGTAGACGATACGGTTCGGTCGCGTCAGCCACGCTTCAAAGTAAGTTTATTCCCTTTAATCAAGGTGTACAAAACTCCTCACTAGACAACAGGCTGCGGTCTATGACCGCTTTCTTTCAATGTTTTTGCATTCCTTTTACTTTTTGTGCATGCACTTTGAATATCATTGATGGATTCCCCCACACATGAACGAATAACTGCCCAACGTTTTTCCATATTCGTTTGAGCTTTGTCGATCAGATTCAAATTTCCAATTTTTATTATGGGTACATTACGAAACTGATGCTTATTGAATCCCATAAGATTTGTACACACTGAGTTCGGTCGGTGGGACAATTAAATTGAGAATGATAATGTTCACTCACGAGTGCTGATTACTTAGGTGTTTCAATGCTTCATTGAACCCTGAATGGAATGAGTCGATGATTGGAGCACAAACAACTTATGGTGGAAGTGAGTCCCAGTTATGGAATTGTGAACACTTGCAACCTAGCCGACTCTTTCGCAGCAAATTTCAGATGGATGTCTCCTGAGGTAACCATTCCTGGATAGTGTTAGTAGGGTACTACACGGGTGGTTAGGTTGATGTGGTATTTGATATACGAGCATCATTTCTCCCTATATTCGACGGTATTCAGATAATTAGAGAATGTGCAGCCTTTCACCGTAGTTTTTAAATTGTAACCCTTTGACCGTTTTGGTTGCTGTTCTCTGCAGACGTTCGAGTGTCTTTCGGTTGCCAATCAACCATAGATTTCAAGCTTGTATAGCGTACAGGGTCTTTTTGACCTAATGTCCGCTGATAGCAAACGGGGCAACAGGTCTGCCTCGAATTATCCAAAAACAAGTTTTATTAATTCAACTTGCTTTATGTTCTTCGGCTTCGCTCTAATGCAATGTGTGGAAAATCCTGGATCCTCACAAACAATAACTCGTAGATCCTTTTTGTTCGGAGCACGCGGTAATGGCTGATTTTCAATTACCTATGGAAAGCGAACTCCATGACGCAACGATACAACCTTGCATTACTGAACGTTGAATTCGCTATCATTAGTGATAGACCATCGGTAAGCTGCGTCGAGTGTTTCTTGTAGGGTTTCATGGTCTTCAGGATGTTGTACCGTTCCCCATGTTATGGCGTCGTCAGAGAATCATAGTACCTTCTCTCTTCAAGGACATGTTGGGTCGCTTATGAATGCCTACTTTCAATTTCTAATCTCAAGATCCGTGTGATGCGATCAAAAAAATACGGACCCCTAATGGATCACTTATTTCGAGCACCAATCTGTTGTCCTGTGGGGCTTAACCTGTTGATTGGGGTCGCTCTGTCCACATCCTTCTCTGATTAGGGCTGTGCGAATAGCACAATCGCCTGAAACACCAACAGAATATCGGCATTCATTTTCCCCGATCGTATTTGTAACTATATTTTATTTCTCTATTTGATGTTGATACAACGAACAGTAACGATACTGCTGATAGTAGTACCAGTAACAACATTGCTTCTCATCAGTGCGTTCACACACACTTGTATTCACAAATAATTTTACGTATTCAACTTGGCTCATCTGAGCATTTATACGTGATTATTCCGATCGCAGCCACGCGGTGTTCGTAGTTACTCTACTGAACTTATTTAATTTGTACTTTAGACTTTTCGTAATCAGGGTGTGTTGTGTCACGCTTGGGTCGTATACACACGAGGACACGTTGATGGCACAACTTGGATTGAGCAGGTTGTTCAATTGAACATGAATCTCTGTGCCACCAGATTATTGATCCAGTAGGTTAGTTTAGATTAGACCGATGGATAAAAATAAAATTGACGAATTGTGTGCGTGTACACCAAGTGTGATGTTTTGCTTCAAATACTTACTTCCGGAGATAAAATTATCTCCCCATGTAGAAGCGATGAACCCAATACTTACACTGACGTACTGTTTTGTTATGCGAACCAGTGACCTATTGTGCCAGTTAGGTTGGATGGGCACCAGCGTAACTGTCTGTCAGCAAAGCACTTGGCGTTAGCAGATTTCGAACCCGGAGCACGTCTGTACCGGTAGGTGAGCTCACTTTACACTCCTCTCACACACACTGTTGTTAATTCCTAATCACAGAACTGGACACCTCCGTCGAACTACCAACTTCTTCCGACTGCGCTCAGCCGCCTTCTGCACAAATGACCAGTGCACAACCAACCGTTTGGTTCGGCTGTTACAACGGTGATCTCTT
>UZAN01041612.1:19901-46038 GCA_900618425.1 Echinostoma caproni
TTAAGTCACAGTGATTCGAATTGTGAGAGATATTTCAATGTCTCTATCTGGTGAAACGGCACTACCAATCGGTTATTGAGTTGGTTCAATTCAATGAATAATATACACCAGTTATCAATCAATTGAACAAGATTGCACTCTGTCCAAACTGTGTTGTTTTTCATCTCATCACCTGTGTCCCATTGAACGGTCTTTATTTGTATGTTATCGCCTCATTTTTCGGGAGCATTAGCGATGCTCCGTTCGTTCCTCTCATTTCATTTTCCATCAGTTTCAAATATCCCATGCATTAAACGGTGTGGATTTCCCCAATATCTCTTCTCTGGTCTCACACCCGGGCTGCCACAGGCTACCACAAGTTTACGATCAGTATAGGTGCGGGTTACCGTGCCCACCGTCAGGTCGCGTAGGCTGTTTGGACGAGGGTTAACTGCGATTAGGCTCCATTGAATACACGGTCTCGGCCAATCAATGATGACATCTTTGCTCATGGCGGGTTTCCGCTTGACAAGCAATTTCTCGAGTGAAAGCTACAACTATCTCGTGGAAAGCATCTGAAATTGTGTGAGCCTGACCAGGCACTAAGGTAACGCCGCTGTCATCTCTCGTTTTATCTCTCTCTCTCTAACTTGACTGCACAGAGATGCACTCTCGAAGTGAAAAACCGACTGGTATTGCAGATAACACATCTTGTACCATTTCCCCACTACTTAACGCGGATTCATCCATGATACCGATTTACCTTCTCATATGGGCAGAGCCTCTAAAAGCAAATACAGCCATGTTTCAACATCCGAGAGTAGATCCAATTTTTTTGTATTTGTTTTGTGTCTAGGTCCCGATGAACCTCTGTTTTCTCTACGTGTCTCGCCTTATTCCCTCTCATCACTGGTTCATTTCTGTACCACGCAAAGTGAACGCGATCATTGAAGGTTTCTCCTTCTCTGTCATGTTTCTGTCTATTTAACGAGCTTTGATCCATGGTGAGTGGCTCAATGATCTCTTATCGAGGTCGCCTACACGCTCCGTAGGATCTATCAAAGTGTGTCACTTTAACATTCGACGTGCAAGTTGACGTGGTGGTCATCATAAATCAGAAAGTCACAGAGAGGTTAGCTCATACGTTTCGGAATCTATGCTACACTCCCCCCTGTATGAATGATATAGATGACTGCAAAGTTACTTTCTAAAACCGATTGCTTCAACTTCACAATACTGTCAGTTTTTCACACGTACGTGTCATTTGTTAGCAATGACCTAATTGTTCATTTGCACAAATGCGTCGATAACTATTCCTCTTGCTCTGCAAACGCGTCTGACCACGTGGTTTAGGATTGTAAACAAATTGCATCCTTGCTTAGTTAATACAGTGTTTGCGTTTATTTGGCGTTCGATTAGTTGCTCATCTCGGGATCCCTTCAACGCAATCCCTATNCCTATCCAGGATGATGAGTTCCCATTGATTCATAATCCTGTTCCTATAACCATGCCTCAGTATACTCGAGCCCCCAACCTAATCATATTCTCAAACTTTGTAGTCGATACTTCAGTTTCACTACTGCAGCTAATGAGTCACGGTACTTGGTGGATTCCGTGTGCCTGCGTAAATTGGATAGGTGATTGGAGTGGGAAAACATCATTGCTATTGATGTAGTCACGTAGCTCATTCGGTGGAGTGTCCTCTACCAAAGCCTGGACGGCGTCCCTGCCCAGGCTTCACAATTCCAGCACGAGATTTCAACCAGTCAATCAATCAATCTATGCTGATTGGTAGCTTGATAAAACTTTTTTTTCGACTTTGACCTTTTATAACTTTTTTGGTCTCGGATATACTGATTCACCGGTGTATATCTTTCCTTTCTAATCAAATCTACCGCATTGTATCAGTCCTAATGTTATAATTCCGCAAGGCGGTGCTCAATTGAGGATAGTTGTCTATTGAGGATTACAGATGTGACATCACTAATTCGGCGTACATAACACAAAGATCTCATCAGAAACATACCATCGCAGTTCCTGGCCGCACAACGGGTAATGAATACAACAATCAATAGGTGTTCTTTGAGACCCAGCAATTTGCCTTTAATGGTCTTGTTAATTTTTGATCGTCGAAAAAAAATCACCAAATATTTTGCATACTACTCACAAATGTGAGCAGTACCTCACAACAATAATAGCGATCGGTATATTATTTTCAAGGATTTGTATCTAGCTTCTTGATCAAGTTTATCAATCCACCATAAAATCAGTCTATCTTACTAAAGAATCATGAGGCACTTTTCACTATCTTGTGTCTTCACGTACCGCTCCATCAATCGATCGTTTTTCTTATCGAAAATTGTTTCCTCACCATTTCAATTTTCTCAAATAATACTGAACATTCCGAGATGATGGCTAACTGACTATATTGCAATACAGCATGATTTATGTCCAGGACAATTTTGCTGCATCTCAACATGGTGTATACTGCAGAAAATGCAATGTTTATATAGGGCTTTAGCGTGGTAAAAAAGTAAAGCAAAATACATTGAAACAGACAAAACATAAAAAGGGGAGGGGTAAAAAGACCATATCACCAGGGTACCGATAGACTAACATAAGATTCTTTTCGCTGGCACAAGCCGGGGGGCTTCCATCGATTAATCGTGCAGTATTGCAATGTGGTCTTTTCTTTTGAAATTAATCTCGGGAAAAGCTTGCTCCAGTTAGCTGAATAGTCATGACTTTTGCCTTTACCAGCTAAACATCTTTTTATTATTGCTATTGTCATTATTATTTATTACTTCATTCATACAGAGGTGTTTTCCTGAGGGGATCTCCATCCCCACTTACTCATCGATTCAATAGACGCTCTAAGTGACGCTCACGTGATCTGGCTGTAAGGCACTAGACGGTAAGAACATCCTGCCTATTAAGTAGTTTTTGCATTTCACAACAATGGAGTTTACGACTGCGCTTTACCATTTCGAACCACGGTTCGAGTCGACCCGTCAGGATCGCGATACGCGACCTGTATGTTTGCACACGATCACGCTGCACCCGGTCCACTACCGGGGTTTTATCATACTCTCAATAACCCGGTAGGTCACGTTTAATGTGTATGCGGATTGAACAAATCAGCAAGTCATGTGAAACGGCGTGAAGCATTTTCCACACGGTGGTGAATCAACTGATGTGACTCTTTCACCCGTTCGCACCACTAACGGCTGTTGTTGTCGGTGTTCGTGGGATATTCGGGAATCATTCAACCAATATTCCTACTTTAATCAAGTTCGCAAAACGTTTCTTTCACCCTTCAAGTTGGCTGAACCCTCCACCTGACGATAAAACAGTCTCGGCAACGCGTAAACACATGGTTTTGCATCACCCACTTTTGATTTCTTTTCCTTACTGTCAATCTAAATAGTCCTGGTAATGCCCGTCGCCTTATGTGACATTTTTTCATGTTTAGAACATTAGACTTGAAACCAGTTTTTTCCATAATAAACCCATTGTAACTTGAGAGCATACGTTCCAGGACATACAATTATTCTTTGTGATTCATTGTCTTGCCAGTACAGATCAGGAAATAGTTCATTGTAACTGCACACCAGTTGCACACTCTATCAGAAAATCATTAGGACAAGAGGTGGAAACGGAAGTGAATGAACCCTCTCGCATCTGTGTTTGTCGTGTTCGGACTTTGGTTCAGTTGGGGTTGCCAATCTAATTAGAACAGTTTACACAGTTCTGGTGCAAATGGGCGAATGCCCATCGCTTCCATCGCGTGGCAAGTGTTGGAATTCAATCTGCAGAGATGGGGCTTGTCACATGATAGAGATTGCGTATTCTGGCTTTACCTGTATCCGTCGGACGACCTGAAATGCTGTTCCTCTTTTTCCGGTTTCAATGTTAACGTGCAAAAGACTTAGCAACCAATTTTTTGAGACATCAAAAGAAATGTTGGAGAATAGCAATGGTATTCTGGTTGTCACTTCTCATCATCGGGTCAGAATGTTTAAAGAGACGTGTATGCATTGTTGAACAGCATGCTCTGGGTGTTGACCGTCAAGGTTCACTTTCCTCGGTCCTAGAAACAATTCCACTTCCTATCCACCTTACGCATTCTTACTTTTACGTGTACCATGAACATGGATGCGATCAGAGAAATTCACTTCACTGTATTGCGCTGTAAATGGATGACAACTAGATGCCGCATCTCCTTGAAAGCTTAGCAGAAGAATAAGTCCTTCATCTAATCCTGTCAACGAGTTTCGTTAATGGTCTCTCCTTTAACTTTCTATCCACAAATCGTTCAAGGTATTCGTTTCCTTTGAGCACTTTTATTGGTTTTTATCCTTTCTTCGTACTAGGCCTGTTTTGCATACTCGTCTTTTTAGACTCTGAACCGGATTCTTTTCTGACCACGGGAAAAAATGTCGTTTCACCCCTTTCAAATTAGTTGTCTTGTGTCCTTGTCGTTACAACGACCAGTTATTCTTTTCGAAGTATTGCCACCACATCTACGAGCTCCCGAAGAGGTGCCGGCCCATAAGAAAGACAAGTATCTTTCAAATAGTTTGTAAAAGAATGTCCTAATGGACAGAGGTCTGATTACACAGCGAACAGGATGTTCTGTCATAGGAAATTTCAATCGCCTGGATTCTTTCTCATACCACTCGCACCACCCGAAACAGAATAGCTACATGTGCACACTTTTTCATCCCCTTAATATTGCTGTGATGTAATTCAGCAGTAAATACTTACCCGGAGTCTGTTTTTGCTCTAACTACCTTGGCATTTCATGGGCTCACAGCTCAGCGACTGATGTAATCGTTTAATCTTTGCTGAAAGCTTAAACCCACAATGCGATCGGCGGTTTGCTCATATATTTCGAATATATAACGCCTTCGACGTTGCGCATCTCAGAGTGATGGCTCTACGCACGACGTGGTAAAATTGTATATATCTGTCTTGATCAAAAAACCTCTGTTACGTTCCAGAAAAATCTTCCGATTCCTTCCAAGGCAACTTCAATTCCACGGCATATCGATCCATGGTTAATATGTCTGGTATACAAGTACGTTTGCATGTCACTACATGTTGACTGTGTATATGCCTTGAGCCTGTAGATATTTATTATCTTTAATCTTTTAAAATGCATATCGTTTCCCTATGTCCGTTTGACCTTCTGTCTGTTCGTGCGGTCCCCAAACATCATCGGTGGAAGGGAAGGCTCATTTGCTACCACGAGTCTATCAACCGTATCATTTTCTTTTCCGTATTTTCCAGACGATTCTATCTAGGTGGTATATCAACTCGTTTTCGGCTTCCTCTCAACCCAGTTCATTACCAAGAGAGTTGGGTTTTTTAGGTTCTCTGAGTTGCCCTAACAGACCTCGACATTGGATATTCGCCCTTATAGGCTATGGGTGAGAGTGGACTGGAGGATAGCGATTGCAGAGCGCGTCGAATGGTTTGTGTTACCTTTCCTGGTTGAAGACCAAACCTTCAAGTAAAATCATTGAATACCGCTCACTTTCGCTACCGTTACGAATTCCCTCCCGTTAGTTTTCTATAATACCTTCCGAAGGAAAGAGCCAACAAGTGCTTCAATAGAATAGTCTTCCTCTCTCCATCTTGTCGATGAAACGAATAGTGTACTACAGCTATCCATTCTACTTCTTCTCCGTTCACTGACGTTCCACTTGCATGTTGTTTCCGGACAACGGGATACAACTGCAGCTGTGTTAACAAGCCTCATACGCTCGTACTTTCGGTTCCTTTTCTTCTTCAGGTTACGCACTTAATGCACTTTAATTTAAGCATTCGGGAGCAACGGTGTGGTACTTGTGGTACCCATGCCATTCCGTCTACCTATGTACACGACCCGTATCCGTGTTTCTATTTCAATGTACTGATCGCTGAGTAAATAGATCAACACGTGATTTTCACTGTGCATCTCAAACCTCCAGTGAACAGTTGTCGTTGAATGTTCTTCATGTGGTTTACAGAGAAGATTCGTCGATTTGGTCCTGCTGTGCTGCCTGAAAACCTAGTTGCGTGAGAAAATGGATGACACTCACTGTCTCTGTGTACTGTGCCTAGTCACGCGAGATTTCTTTCCCTCTATTTATGTTTCTCTTCTGCTATCCTTGGTACTCATTTTCAGTCTCCTTTCAATATCTCCTGTAGGATAAGTTGACTCGAGGAATAGTATCCATTGAATTTCGCGGGAATAGGACAGGGAGCGCGGTCTTTAGCACTGTTCGAGGCTGTTTTTGTACTGTATCCCTCGGTCTAGAGTGAGAAGTGAACTCATCGGACCTTTTTGTTCGATGTTGGACCTCTAGCCTTTGCACATCCAAGTACGGCGTGAATGTCACAGACGACTTGTTGAACTATGGTGTAGTTCATTGACTTCTTCCGGTAGTTGTCAAGCTGTTAGAGTGGATAATAGACCAATATAGAATTCGGGACTTCGGGTCGCCCTACAACCGCCTCATCTTTACCATTCTATTTGGGTCGTAGACAGCGTCTTAACGGCTGCAGTTCATGCTGCCTTCCGAACATCTTCTGTGCCATCGTGTTCAATAAGGGGAATTTGAAAGATTACTAATAATATAGTTAATGTTAAATCCATGGCACCTAGGCAAATCAAGATTGAAACTGTAATCCCATTGAGTGATGGCTCGCTATTGCCACGTCACAGTGTGGTTTACAGGTTGTGCAGTGGAGATTTGAATTCTCGGGCACAATCAATACGAGTTATCCTTTGGTGCCCGTTCACATCAGCCGAAATCTGCCACATTTGAAATGTTTTCATTCTTTGACTAAGGGAGTATGAACGTCAAAGATCTTCTCGTTGAATAGACGACAACGATTTTCTGCATTTTTTTCAGAATAATACTAATTAGGTCGTCCTCCTGTCTGAATGTACTCGGTTTACGGCCTCCACAAGCTGTTCTGGTTGTTGCTATTCCTTCGATTATCCTGTAAATTGTGCTTTTGTTAACGTTAAAGCATTGGGCAATATATCGAAAATCCCAGCTTGTGTGCTCGTGGAATTCTATTTCTGTCCTCTTCACCGAGATAGCGAGAACGTTTGGTTTTGAGCGCTGCTTGCTTCATTATGACGACAGCAATACCAACATTCAAAGCTGTGCACAAAAATGGCCTTGATTTCAAGGTTGACTTTGATTAAAGTGGCATTTTTCGAATTCAGTGAGTTAGATATTAAACAGATTATTATTATGAAACCTTATTTAATGTAATTTCCTCGGATTGTGAAGGAATTTTATTTGGTTGTTCAATAGAGTTGCTATAATGGATTATGTCGGATAAAAAATACCTCATAACAAACAACCGAGATTGCAAGGGTTTATGGAAATAATTTGGGATATTTCCTAAGTCATTCCTATTAGAAAATATTGCGTTTTCACACTTAAAACTGATATATATATATATATATATCCCAAGAATACCTCTGATCGCTGACGAAACACGAAATAACTGCTATTTCCGATAGCTCTTCTACGAATTAATAATATCCTTATATCAAAGGTGAACTTTTTTTAATACGTCTTTCACGTTACTGTGTTCTGACTTTTCCTGTTGATGTTTATAGAGTGGAATATGCAGATGCTCTCTCTCCCGTTCTAACAATTCGCTATCCTGCGTGTGATAGCCGTCATCATGCACGACCGCAATGTTTTCGAATCGATCTATTCAACAAATTGTAGTTATAATAATATTTTGATTTCCTCATTGTTTATTGAATATTACAAACGTACTCGCAATTTTCACGGGCTTCGGCTAGTCAAAGACTGCTCGGGGTAAATACGAAAACAATGAAGATGACTGGTGGTGACGTAATTCAAACTCCAGGTCGCTGTTTAGAGAAGATAACGTGCTCACTTGATTCCTTCTTTTTCTTTCATTGTTTTTGGATTTGATTGGTTTATCATAAGCGCTACAAGGCATTTTGTCACAATTATTATCTTTCGAATATTTGAAGACATACAATTTGATCCAATCTTTATCCACGTATTGGTGAATATGTCACAGCGTCTACGACTTCTGCTGTCCGATTTTAGGTAAGCCGCAACCAGCATGACGGTCCCGTCAGATTTATTATAGCTGCTCGTGGTACTGGACCCCAGAAAACCTGTCACAAAGAAGCTGCGGACTCCGGTTCCCTTCATGTACAGGATGCAGTCCCATCAAATTCAGACACTTCTTCGGCAAACCCGATGCTCGTT
Organism: Echinostoma caproni; assembly: GCA_900618425.1. NCBI lineage: Eukaryota > Metazoa > Platyhelminthes > Trematoda > Plagiorchiida > Echinostomatidae > Echinostoma > Echinostoma caproni. Next base: position 28,142 of record UZAN01041612.1, read on the forward strand.
ATGTCCGGTGGAGAAGGTTATCGACTGCTTAATGTGCCACATGCTGAAAGTGTGTATCCCGGTTCTTCTTCATTGTGAACATCTTAAATTAACAGCTTATTCGCCTCATTTCTCACTTCGCACTTATTGATGAAAAACGTTTTATAATGAATTTCAGGACCATTTCATTCAAAAAAGTGGGATGATAGTTATAGAACACCGATGCATCTTTGCGTAGTGAATTAATACACGAGAGTTTGGAGCTTCATTATTGATCCATCCTGCCTGCAAATTTTAGTTCCCAGTTTTTGCAGTTTCTATCATTTTTGTGGTTAAACACTGTGCTTCAGGTTCGTTACCATATAAATAGCTTGCATAGTTTCGGGAATAACTTATTTTGATTTTAACTGACTGTCCTTAGAACTTCACATTCAGGCAAAATCCTCAGTTCGTCTAGACAGCCATGCGTTCGGAAGCACTAGACCCTCTTATTAAGCTCTTATTAAAGCTCATCAGCAGTACGATAAAATAATGAATTGTGTAGTAAAAATTCCGGTTACGAATATTCCACCCTTGAATTAATCAAACATGGTTTTGTTTTGACCCATGCGAAAGCACACTACAGCTGTGTTTGTCTTGTATCGCGCAGTTCCTTTTGATGAGTGGTCCTATTATTTTACACATGCGTGCAAGTTCATTATATGTGAAAAAACGTGTCCACTAGTTCACTCTGTCTAGGAATAATTGTAGAACGAACGTTGTATGCCATATGCCCTACTTATGGCTCATTTTGATCTTGCCTACTAACGAGTAGTATGTTGCGATATGTATTTTATTCTTCTATCATAATTTGACTGCCTCTGCCACAAACCCAGTGCAGAGGGATGGATTTTTATTCTTCCCAGTCTTAGTCAAGGGTTAGTTCGATTCGTTCTCAGACTGTTTTGTGAGAGTCCCAGTGAAATCACTGACACTCAACGTTACCGGTAATCATCTGTCGTTGATTAATTCTATTCCACGTTTATCATATCGAAGTTTTGGACGGCTCATCAATCGAAGTTTTAATTAACTTCTCACTAAGAGTAAAAATCTGCAATTGACGAGCTTCCCTTACTATCGGTTGGTCATACCAAAGTATACAGCCCAATTGCATAAGTATGCTTGTTTGAATCGTCGAGCAGATGATCTTACCTTTTTTGAGAATATTTTCCTACTTCGACAATGCTTAAATTCGATTTATTTTCTATTCACTCCTGTTCCATCGTGGCTTTTTTCTGCAGTGGATGTGAAGAGCGGTACTGTTCTGGACAATCCTTCGACCTGTTCATTCTCCAAGGAACGCAATCATTTGATCGTTTGGAAACTAGATACATCGTCATTAGTGCCATTCACATAAAACACCACTGTTCCCAAATCGCCAAAATATGTGCCACACACAGTTCACACAAGCTGCCTTACGAAGTGTTTTGGTCTCAAATCATCTCTCCATCCCTCTCTCTCTTTCTGTCTCATGTTTTTGACATGTCCTGAGGACATGCTCAGTTTGTTATGCCACACTTCTCTCTGCTCGGTCCTGTCACTTGGACGCTGCTCATTACTTATTGCCTTTTCTCCTCTTATCTTTTCATCATCTTCCTCTACAGGTACTGTTGCACACACTCCCTCTGTATGGTTTCATTTTGTACATTCTGTCATTCACAAGAAAAAATAATTTCAAGTAGACATAATCAAATCAGATCATGCACTTCATCTGGACAATTCGACCACATCGTGTGTACGATTACAGTTAGTCACAGTTACCATAAAAATCACTCTGTTCTCGTCGAAGTTGCATCCACAATCGTGTTTTTTTTTCATTTTATTTTCATCATTGTTCCTCTTTCGCTTCAATTTCTTTCCTTTTTCTCATTCTCGACTGTGTAATGATTTGTTTGCGGTAGAGGTTGATCTGTCATCAATGTTCAATTTCATACAAGGTTTATTTGTACACATATATTCGATTGGGTTTTGCCATATCAAACGCGCAATCATGTATACATTTTTACTTTCCCCATCATTCATTTATTCTTGTGGTTTTGTATTCTCCGTAAGACGGAATTATTGTCCGATGACCGATAAAGATCACTGTCCCATCAGCAGTGCGTATTATGTTTATTCTCCTGCCGGAACGCAAACCTTCCGGTAACTGAGCGAAAACCGTGAGCTACACCAATCGGATAGCTAAATTAATTTAGAATGTTTTGTTTAAAATGGGCTTCTATATAATTTTTGAGTACTGTTTATGTGTTCACTTTGAACTAGGAAATCGCGCAACCAAAACAATAGCAACAGTGAAATGGGCTCGTATAAGTTTTTATTTGTATTTCCCTCCCCTCGTGAAGTAGCACCAATCATTTACCACCCATTTATCACTAAAAATAATCAGCGCCAATTCTGTTTAGCAAAGACCGCTTATATTGGGTTGTTGCATAAGTTCCCGCCGTTTTTAAAACATTTACTTTCAGAGAAATCATGGAATTTTTACAACCAAAATAATGGCTCAGTCAATTATATATTTACTGAAGTCATAAAATTTTAACGGCCAAAATAATAACACTTCAATGATTTATGTACTCTCCATCATTGTTCACTACTTCTTTCTACCAGTTTGTTGATTCCATTTCGCCAGAACTCCTAAAATCCAGTCTCTAAGAAGTTGTTGAACCCATTCTGAAGATGATCCTGATTTTGGATGCTAGGACCCCTCATTTCATTTGAAAGGCAGCGGAAGATTTGGTAATCCGTGGGGGCGAGGTTTGGGGTATAGGGAGGATGTTGACGGACCTCCCAACTGAGCTCTTGGTGTGCCATCTTGACAGGTTTTGCGGTGTGTTGTCGAGCATTGTCATGGAGAAGGATCACCAGGCCTTGTCGATCCGGTCTTTTTTGTTGGCTCTATGTGATTGGGCTTTATAGAGATTCTTCCATACTGTCATGTTATCTCCAATCATTTCCCAGTGGATTAGACCTTCCCAATTCCACCATACGCAAATCATTGTCTTCATCGGGTGCAGGTCTTTCTTGATTCTAGGCTTAAGCTTCTCTCCAGGATTCACTTACTCTTTCCTTTGCTTCATATTCACCATTTCTCGCCTCCAGTGACGATTCGGAGTAAGAAACGTTGCCTGTGGTCCTGGGTACCTTGGTGTCGAGTGAGATGTACAGCAGCAATGAAAAGCCGCTTATCCTTCTTCTTTTGAGTGAGTTCGTGCGGGACCCAAGCTTTCGAGTGAAACCCAACGACTGCAGGTGGAGTCAAATTGTCGCAAAATCACAATTCATCTTTTCGCCCAAATCTATGCATGTCTGCCGGCCATCCAACTATCCCTCAGTTGGTCCTGGTCTACCGGAACGAGGAGCGTCGTTGAGATCGAAATTGTCGTGTTTGCAGCTGGCCAGCCAATCCCAAGCAGTTCGCTCAAACATCTCTGGTAGCTTCACTCGCTTTTTGACCTCGATTAAAGGTGAAAAGGTGTCGAAAGTGCGATTTTTTGTCGACTTGACAATCCATTTGACGGTGCTAAAAAAAGACAAAAAATAATGTGAGCGAAAACTTTAATCTTGTAGAGCGTAGCTTTCTAATCGCATATAACACCTCGCCAAACATCAAAAAGTCTTTGTAGAACAAATAGTTTCATGCAACGGCGAGAACTTATCAACAACCTGATAATTAGATAGTCGATAAGGCTATGCTGTGCGCTCTCACATTAGAGCCGAGGCAGTGATTCCACCCTTAGACTGGCAGCTTACTGTTTGCGTTGGTCACGAGAGTCAATCTCAGGCTGTGCTGTGCGAACTGGCCACGGTCGATTTATTCTGCACCGAAGTACAACGCGTCGGGAGCTTATGACGTCAATTGTCTTGAGTTAAGTGCAATATGGTTGAACACGAATTTTTCTCCTTGTTCATGTTCGTAATTAAGCGAAAGTGATTGAAAACGTACTTTTCTTTTCCTTTTGGATGAAAGTTTTAATGATCGTGTATCCTACAGAGAACGCAAGATGATGAAAAGATCTCAAAAAAGAGAGAGAGGGATGGAGAGATGATTTGAGATCAATAAACAAGGAGAAATATCAACTCACGGTCCCAGTAACACTCGGTTGTAAACTTCGTCATTTGATTTTCTGTGTCCGCGTTATTCTCTAAGTTATTCACTTTTTCTCTGCTTTTCATCTAAATTCCTAATTCAAGCACTGTGATTGGGGGGGGGGGCGATACTGGTGAATTCCGTGAGCAAACCATCTTATTGGTCCCTTATGTGATCCGAGAAAGATTGAAGGCCGCAGAGGAAACAAAAGAGAGAATGCGTGAATCAGATAACCGGGTTTAGTAAAAAACGAAAAAATCTGATGTAGTTGAACCTATGCGAATCAATCGTAATACCACCACATTTGATAGTATTAAAATGAGGCAATAATAATGGTTTTCATTTACCTCCTGCGATCAGTCATTATTTATTCGATGATCATTGGTTTTCTTAGTACATGAGATACACGATAATCACGGATTGACTCGGAATCATTGTCCGTTTGGGTGAAAAAAATCCGTGCGGGGCTTTTGTGCTATCTGACTATGTACAGATGTGAAAATAAAATGGTACTTGTGGGGAAACTGATTGAGGAAGGCGAAAAAGTGGGGTGCGTGAGTTCAAGTTGCATACGTACAAATAATAACCCAGTTGAGAATCGGTACGGGGATCGCATTTTCATCGATTCGGTGCCACGCCTTTCAGTGTAGCCTTTCGATCAGGTATGACATTAGTTTGTTACCAACTGATTAGCAGCAAATAAACTGCAGGAGTTGGCTTTAAAACAACAAAGTCTGTTTGTGGAAGAATAACAACGAAAGTGACTTAGTGTTCTTGTGAGGTTGGATAGGCTTCCACTTGTGATTGAAAGAAATTGCAATGATCTAAGTCTGTGAAGCCATAGGTTGAAGGACACAAGATGGCACTTGAGTTGGAACTCATGAACTACGACACCATTGTCTTCTGTTGTTAGGTTTATCCATAAAACTCTGGCACCTCCGGATTCCTCAGTATGGTCGGGGGTGGTTGTCTAGGGTTGCGGCTGGTTAGCCTTCCTTTGCACTCCGCGAAATGCTCCCATACGACCAAGCGTATCAAATAGTCTCTGCTGAGGAAGCCCTACTCACGGTCTTCTCTTGGCGGAGGTGCTTTTGCACGAAAGTGAGGGGACAAAAAGCCGATATCCGGGGTTATAACCGGGTTCGTGAACCACTGGCAGTTCATCTGGGGGAGTTGGTTAAAAACACTGATTCGAAACCAACCAAGAGAAGGCGCACGAACCACACCCACACCTTTCCGGTTGTGGTAGTGGTCACCGGCTCGATTGGACATCGAGGTGTAGTGCGCACCTTGGACGTTTGACCCCGTCCGAAAGTCGATGAACTAGACACCGGCTCCCAATGGACTGCGGTTTTCACACACCGCCCTGCGGCCTTGCTAGTCAGGCTTTGGTTAAACAAAGGCTTGAATTCCCCAAGAAAATCCACCTGCCTTGGCCTGGGTAACCTGTTAGTATTCGGCCCACTTGCAAATCGTTGGGCGTTTTTATTGTTAGAAAGATTATTGTATCACGATTTGTTTGGCACACAATCTGACATCAGACGTGTGTGAAATATATAAATATACGTATGAAACTCTGGTAGTAGCTGAATGTTCATTCCCTATGGGGCGAATTAAAGCCGATTCTTGACTTGACTTGACTTGAAATCAGAGATATCATATAGGATGCTGATTTTATATTTAAAATTTCGTGTTTTCGGTAGAAATTATATTAGTTCATCATGCATCATGATATTTTTTGCATTATCACTGAACGGGTTAAAGATTACCAATTGACTCTTTAACTTGGAATGTGGACCGTGAATTTGAACCTCTTGAAGACTACTGTTTACCGGAGAAATTACTAGAAAAACTGCGTTTCGCTTGCGCTGCCTTAGGAAGGCTGCTAATTGATTCATTAAAAACCCTACAGTTCTGATTGCGTCTGTCATAATGACCAATGAGAAACTCAGAGAAGTTCCTCGGCTAGATTGAAATCCGCTCAACATTAGTCCAAGTGAATGAGTGAAATTTAGGTCGATGTACGAGATGTGGTTGGCGTTGAAGCAACTCTGTGGCACACGTGGGAGCTCCTGTCCTGACGTAAAAGAATTAAACCGACAATTTTCTGCCTCCTCTGGGTCCAATTCTCTACCGTCCGTTTTCAGTTCTTCAGAAATCACCAACCCTGTTTCTCCGTCCGAGGTTCTCAAAGTTTCGTAGCAACTTAAGTCAAACAAGGCCCATGGACCGGACTCATTAGCCCCTATTTTATTGAAAACCTCTGCCGAACACCTTGCAACACCCGTCGCTGAGTTGTTTAATTTGTATATGTCCTCTGGAACAATCCCTGGTTGCTGGAGGGCTGCCCGGATAAGACCCATTCCCAAGAAGGGTTCGTCAAAATATTGACCGATTGCATGTACCTCAGCCTTGTTGAAGGTCTTTGAAAGAGTGCCGTTGGTTTGGATCCTCTTCAGTTTGCTTATAAGAAATCTATTTCGACAGTTGACACTGTGGCGTATGTTGTCCATTCTGTGGCCGCAGTTCTTCATACAAGTGCTGGAACTGTTCGCCTTATTTTTGTTCACTACTCCAACGCCTTTGGTTTGCTTGACCGTAGCATTCTCATTCAACGTCTTGCTGACTGCGGCTTAGGATCCGACGTATTAAATGTTCTTGTCAACTACTTCACTTCTAGGACACAATTTACCTCATGAAATGGTAAAACGTCGTCCTCTTCTCCTGTTAACTCTAGTGTCTACCAGGGCGCTATTTTGTCTCCCTTCTTTTTTCCCTGTACATAAACCACCTGCCTGTCCCCACCATCTTTATTGTCTGTAAGTATGCCGACGTGTGGTGATTGGGTGCCCCTCCAATACTGATGCTTCTTTCCATCAACTTCAAAACAGTCTGAATGACGTTTTTAGTTGATTTTTACCCCGATCACTGTTGCTTAATGTTTCCAAATGTGTCGACGTTCTCTTCAGCCTTAAATCTGGCTCCCGCTATCAAACTACCTTTAATCATTTACCGGATCTAGTAGTTGACAGTCACAGCATTCCTAAAGCTGACTCTGTTAAATACCTCGGAGTATTTTTATCCCACAACCTCTCTTTGACCTTACATGTAGAGAACGTTTACAACAAGTTTCGTAAACTCTCTTTTTATGCTTTCAGGCTTAGGAAGCTTACTGTTTCCCCAAACGAAATTTTAAAATTCGTTGTAGCATGCATCCTCCCTCATGGGCTCTACTGTTCCCCTGTATTTTTCCCAGGCTTAAAAGAAAAAGATTTCGTGTTCATTTCCAGGTCTATTACACTCCTTTCTCGATGTAGCGGCATAGCCAGAGAAGTTCTGGTTGGTTTTATTGTGTGCAAACATATCGACGCATGTGATAGAATAGCTGACCGAATCTTGAACAACGAAGATCACTGCTTACACAAAGAACTTACTAAATCCAGGTCAAACCCCCGTACCCGCTTTCATTATGGGCTGCTTCCAGCACGCACCGTCGCATACAGCATCCTCCGTTTTGTTGCTCACTTTCTAGTAAATCGGGCATCTATTATTACAGGTTTGGTTAAACACCTCATGAGTTAGTTTATTTATTCATTTTTTTATCCGTCACTATCGTCTTTCTGCGTTCATTTTTCTGTCGTTTTTAATTTTTTTAATTAACCTATTCACACTCGGAGGCCATTCGCCTCAGCTCCACTGTATTATCGTAAAAATCGCTGAAAACTCACCCTACGGGTGCAAAAAGCTTACTTTGACTTGACTGACTTCTTATTTTTCTTCTGAGACTGCAGTCTCGGGATTCGAGCAGATGAATATGGAAAGTTCATTCGATAGTCGTCTGACTGCCGATAGTGATTTTTTGTCATGCAACCTCATGCATGCTAGTCATGTTCTATAGAATAAGCGCTGATGTTCTAGAGAGGGTGGAGAATGACCGATAGCGCTTCACCACTGACAGCCATCCTTAACACTTTAACTATAAATAAACTCATTGAAGCAATCAGACACCGCAGGATCCTGGTTCAAAACTCAGGTTGGAACGGCAGGTCAGACGCAGCCTACACTGAATATAACACAGAAGCTGGTAAGGAACTGGAATCATCACTGAACTGTAATAACTGTCACCTTTTTTATATCAGACAAATCGCTGCCTGATAGTAAATCATCGCTACTATCTGCATGTGAAGATGGAATCTTGTTTAAAGTTAGGTCCAACAGAAAACTGAACAAAGAGGAGCGATTGAGCAATCTGGATAAATACCGGGCTCTTCGATTAGCTCCAGCAACTCACGCATTACGGTTATTTTCTGTTCTTTCCCATCCAGCAACCTCCCTGATTAAACAACTCAAATGGTCACTGGTTTTCTCCGATTGTCCGCTTCCCTTTACGCATATCGTGTCGCAAATGCTTAATAAAACCAAGTAAAACAGATACAACACTATAGTTATTCATTTTTTCCTCCCTATACGAGATTGCTGTGTGATACCTCTGCAAAAGCGATCTGACCAAAACCTGTACTATATAACTAATGCCCAGTGTAACCGAATGCGGTATGGCACCGTCCACAAAAGGTCTCCATTAGTTTGTCGCAGCAAGTAGTACTTCTTAGGGAAAATGAACCCTGTTTTATAATAGCGGTCAAAGTGTTTTTAATGTCTTGTGGCTGTATGAGATTTGATCTATCGTGACTACAGCGGAAATGAACATTGTGTATTGTATTTGCAGGATACAACTAACTTTAGCGGCTGACTTTTCCCAGTCTAAAAGAGACCAGACAACGCTCGATTTCACGCTCTGGCGTGCCATATTCATGCTCGCAGAACATTCCCGTATCCCCAAAAATGATTAGGGGCAGTTGTCCTTCCTTCTACCGATGCAGAAGACCCTTCCCCGATTGTCAAACTGTTGGTGAATATTTAGTTAACTGGGAATAGACAAGTTCAAAAAAAAGTGGGATGCACATGTGGGCTGCGGTAAGATGATTCCGGAAATACGATTGGCTATCTCGCGGTTGGGTTTCTTGGCCTCGATTCTATAGTTATTCCCATTCGATGGTGTTCTGTTTGCGATGAATGGAATAGGAGTCAAACCAATACTTACAGCAGCATCAAACGATATACCGTAAGTCGTATATAGTAGCGTCATTGTATCATTGATGTTCAAACAGTGACGAACTTTCATCACCTGACGGACTTCGACACTTGTTGCACTAATGCGGACACTCACCAAGTGTGACAGTCGCACAACCCCCGCCCCAATTATACCGAAGCGATGTGATTAAATGTCAATAGATGCTCCGGAAAATAGAGACTCGTCGTGGCGCGGCGAAACCGGCGTGCTCATCTTCCTTTCGGGCTGCTCGGCATCTTCTGGCAGCAACTTGGCTGTTTCATTACTCGACGATATTGAATTCAGTGAGCCAAAATGCAAGGTTCTATCTCTACGACACACAGAGAAACTTCCGTATTTCTCCGGAAATGAACAGCTGCCACACGCCTTAAGTGAGAAGGGCCTGGGTATCATCATTCATAAAACTTAAGCTGCTCATTTAACTGCGCCAGGGTGTCTAACGCAGCTGTGAAGAATGCCGGTTTGCTTAAGCGGGTCTTTGGCCGGTTTGAGTCATCACTTTTCCCTCGTCTACTATCAGTATACATTCTCCCACTCACAGAGTACGCCATCCAGGTATGGAATCTATGGCTTCAACGTGATTTCAAAATACTGGAGCGTCCACAAAGGGTGGCCACCAAAATGGTCAGGGGGTTGAATCGTTATTCCTAGGCAGAGAGATTGAATTCGCTAGGATTGTATTCCAGTCAGTATTGGCGCATCCGAGGAGATATGCTTATGGTATACCAAATAATGCGAGACCCAAGCCATCCGTGTCACCCGCTTCAGAAATTATCTCACAACGTTCATCTTAGAGGACTTCCATTTAAACTAGCGGTCTCAAAATGCCACTTGGAATGCCGACGTCAGTCATTCTCAGTCAGTGTTCGATCTGGAACTCTCTTCCACCCGAAATCGTCTGTGCTCCAAGGATTGAATCTTTCGAACTGAGACTCGATGAAACATTAGCACACCTTACATTCCAACATAAGTTAAGCTGCGTGCAGCATTGGAACAGTCCCGTATCGAGCGACATTTTCAAAAGGAATTATATGTATCACTATCTTTTTAACCACTACATGAACCTATGGGACGAGAAAAGCATGAGCTTGTAAGTTATTCTTGTTACGTTTGGATTTCAAACAGTGTGGTCTCGGACCCTTAGCCCGCTGGCAGAGTACAACAACAGTACGCAGGGTAGGATAGATTTATTATGACTCATTCACAATCAATCGTGTCAAGCGTTCAACAAGGCAGCAATAGAACTAACAGCCAATCAGAATCATGCCCATATCGGCCGGCAGTATTGGCATAGTTGAGTGCGTGAGGTCGATCGATCTGAGTAGATATCAATCGATAACGTCCCTGGAACGAGCAAATTATCGATGCGCAGAATGGCGGAACGTACGCACTTAAGCCGCAGGCACGTATGCAACAATTCCCGTAATAAATCTTTAATCTTTGACCTTTGACTAAAACGGGCTCCAAATTTTCCCGGTTTCTGCAATCCTGATGTGGCGATTCTAATTTGCATGTGGACAGTAGGTACTGATCTGTGGGACGCGAAAGAACTTACCAATAATTCCATCATAGCTGCGTTCATGGTTTCTCGAGGGTAGAAAACGGAGTGTATCCATATTCAGGTAAAATCACCCCCGATTTACTCAACAGAGTTGACAACTGTTGCAGCAAATTTTTCATTCATGAGTTTTGTTTGATCAAAAAGAGGTTAACCTTCGTCTTATAAATATAACTGGAAAATCATCACCAAATTAGGTTTAGAAAGTGACACATTCAGATAGTTCTGTGTTTTTCAAATTGTAGTTTCCTACGTTATCAACACGTGTTGACCAATTCCTCTCCCTAAATTTGCTTCGTTGTTTTGATATTCGTTTATGCGTTTACAGTGCTAGACTGCACAGACCCCCCCCCCAGTTGTAGTTCAGGAGTAAAGACAAAACACTTTTACGGGTGCTTATAAAGCGGTTCATTAGACGAGAGGGAAAATCTATTACAAATCGTCAATAAAATTTCGTTGATGGAAGATTATGAGCACTACCAAAACGGACAGATGCACGAGATCTCTGGTCTTAGTAAGGCAATCAGCCAATGGACAGCATCAAACAGATATACCGTATGCATTTAGTTCAAAGACTTGAACACAACAGCACAGTAGTGGATTTAATGGGATAGTTATTCAATAGGTTCTAACTGTTACCATTGGATTTCAATGTACGGACCACTTTGCCTATCACATCCAAAACTGTCACAAGCTTTGGAGGATGAGTGTCCCACGTGACAGTTTTTCCTTATTAGGAAACATTTTGTGATGTTTGACAAATTCATTACAGTTGTTTCGGCCGTTCTGGGACCCATCATTACCAGAAATGAACCTTTTTTCTAAACTGCCGAGACTCGCACCGCAGATCTACGGGTTCTGATTCGAAACCCACTGTTTTGAGTCATATTTCTTCCACAACTAGCTCCTCATTGTCGGGGATGTTTGAAGGCTCTAAGAATTGGCCATAGTTGTACCTGAATCAGTACCGAAGAATGTACGAAAGGAAACCGAATGTTTGATGTTTTTGCCAGATGTGACATTCAGGTTTCATGATTTGTATCGGAGCAGGTACCGTTTGGTGAAGTAACTATCACCTCTCTCCGTTTGCCAACGAAAGAAAGTTCTATCAATTTCTTCTTCAATAAGGGTTACATCTCACTTCTATATCTCCATCTCCGAATCACGTTTTAAAATCTCTTTGTATTGTAACCATCGTCTCCGGGAGAGAAATTGTATCGTGATGTGAAACATACTCCGAGCAATTTCCGCATTCCTTTGTGATCAATAGTATGCAACCATTATTCCATCTCCCCTTTGACCAGTATTGTACACCAAATTGGTTGGAATGATGAAAACTTGAAAATTAGACAGCGAGCCTGTTCACACATCAACTGTGCTGTTTCTTTTGTGCTTCTATGCCTGTCGCCAAGCAACCGCAAAATATGCTACCCCATTCTCACATAGTTCATTCAGGTCCACGTAGATACATGTAACGATGAGACCAGATATTTGTTTTCATTCAACCTCAAGACAATGCACATCGCCATAGTGATGATAAGTTAATTGTGGAGGTTAATAGGTGAATCCCCATTGTTTGTTAAAATGTTCGTTTATCTTTCTCTCTCTCTCTGTGTATGAACACAGGAGCTATTGTTCATCAAAGCCTATGCGATTGGTGGGAACGAAAAAATTGGACAACAGTCAGCCCCCACCATCCCGGCGATAGAATCTTCAGCTGGGAGTGTTATATCATCTAGAAACTATAGCTCTAAAACGCAGTCGTATCCCTGTTCTGATCTGGGTGAGTTCTGTCTGAATAGGTGAATAATTCGAGTGATTCCGTTAGAGTCCTAGTGGAACGAGGTAAGGATACTTAAAACTCAACCCTGGTGGAATTGTAATTAAAATTCCGGATAATGTGTGCATTCTCTAATATCTAGATGCCATTAGGTTTTTATGCATTATGATAACAATTTATTATCCTTATGTCTGTATTACCCATAGCACAGAACATTTTATACTAAGGCTCAATCCGCATGTGTTATTTCCAACAGTCACTGCTCTCTGATTTGACTATGTTCCTTGAAATGATATTTTGCCATGAAATACTGTCAACCAAGGAACTTCTCGCAATTGCATCAAACTGACGGTATCCATGTGGGTAAATTATTCCTTACGTTTCCACCTAAATGCTGATTAGGATTTAGCAGGATGGTGGACCCAGTCAGATGAAACCCCATCCAGTTTTTTTGTAAATATCTTTCTTCACTCGTTTTATCCAACTTATTTTATCTAAGGTAATTATTCAAACAAAAACACTCAAACTAATGATTATTGACGACAGCTGTCCACAGTTCTATAAATAGTTTATTTCATAGGATAGTGTTTTTAATGTAGTCGTCAATGCTATAAATATACGTATATTTGTTTGATCAACATAGTGCTAAAACAACTGCACAAATAGTTTTCGGCAGTGGTGTGTTGTGGTAAATGTAAATACTGGCCAAACCCAAGAAGAGAGAAATTTAATTCAGGATACAACCCATGATTGATTATGCGACACAATTCGGAATTTGTTGCCCAAAAATCCAACTCACCATAAGTGAAAAGAAAACTTCGTTTATTAAACGCTGCTTATCGCCAAATAAGTGTAGCATGACCATATTATTCACGCATATGCCAGTTGCGACATTAGAAAAATCAGCTGTTTTCGTTGACATTGAAAATTGTTCCCACATGAGACATTTTACATCTAGTATCTAGTATAAAAAACTGAATTAGATGTACCGGGCGGATGTGTATTCGAATTTCATCACCACAATTGACTGACTTTTTTCATCATGTGTTGTAGGGCATCCCTCTGATCGACCGCTTCTTTCTTCCTGGAAATCGTTTCATTACATTTTCACTAAAAGAGAGTAAAAATGAAAAGAATTAGACGTATTGACCGGTGAGTGTGTGTGAGAGAGAGTGTTAGTCAACGTTCACTGGTGTTGTACGAAGAAACTCAATTTCGTCTCGACTAAGAATGTGTTTTCACATCTGAATATCCACCGGTTCATAAAGGCTCTTTAGACCAAATCAAATGTATTGAACTGTATTATTTCACTTTGCTCGATCATGTATGTATGAGGTTTTAGCATTGAGAAAAGAAGGGGGGACAAGTAACCTAATCGAAAGAAGAAGGCTGTAAGTATCAGAATTGAAGTTTCTTTAAAACGTCCCTCTCCACTTTATCACTGTCGATCGTAGTGCCTAATACGTGGGGAGATATGAGATTTCTAAATAGAGATTTAAGAGAGGGCAGAAGTGCAAAGCTGCTCGAGAGGGGGACGGGGGGGTGGATTTCGATGTGATTAGTATTCAGATGACTAGAAANAGAAAAACTTTAACTGCAAAGGAAACAAATTATCTCGTGTTAGACTCCGACGGTGGGATAGCGGAAAAGCAATTTATGATCGCAAACTCACTGCAGATTGACGGGAAGATTGTCTTGAGTAGACGAGGTAATACTGCAAGAAATAACGTGAAGAACGAGCCATCATCTTTTGACCGTCACTAAGTTTGATCGCCATAGAAATCAAAAAAATAAATAAAGGGATTTAAAGATAGTGCACTGAAAGTGCTCGAGAGAGAGAGAGAGAGAAAGTAAGAATATGAAGCAGTGACCGGAAAAAGTCGAAAAAACGCGTGCAAGAGAAGGAGTAGATACAGTAAGGATATTTAAAAAGGTTCAGGGATAGTCTAGAGTTATTGAATTCATAGAGAAAATGTAGGAGAATTTATTTGAACATGTAGCGGTTTAGACATGATTAATTTCATTATGGTGTAAGATTGCAGCTCTTTGCCGAATTCCATAGCCGTTTGGTCATGGTCTTATCAACCTTCATAAATCGAGTCTTACCAGGTAAACAGTCTGTAAGGCTAGCGAGCGTATAATCAGGATAAAGAAAAAGCCTATAAGTGATTGTTTCCGGTAGTTTGTTGAATCGCGTGTTTATTCAACGAAGTGATCAACACATGTATTTTTATTGTGAACGATTAAAAGTTCACTTTTATTCTCTTAAGCTATAATGATACTGTCCTATATTCAATGGAAAATTCATCCAAACTATGTGCACATTGATCTATTGAGGAGTCAAGGCGGATTGCGGTTACATCAACCCGCAAAGAGTGAATACTTTTACATTGGAAACTTTTTGTTTGTTCGTGCGCACACACGATAAATTTTCAAAGTCAACTAGGGCAAATTTTCATACGCACCGTCCAACGTGCTAACAGGCTCTCCACTCCACGTAATTCAGTTAACACTTAGAGGTGAACCGTTTCCACAGATTGGCGGTGCAATCGCTCTCGAGCGAAGAATCAACCCAGCTTGAACATGGCCATCTTAGAGGCAAAACCTGATTCTGATGATCTCACAGAATTGCCTGAGTACGAAATCGATGAATTTGACGAAGGAGGAATTCGGAAAACGAATGGGAAAAAGATAAAATCCATCAAATCGGAAGAACATTACGATCAAGATTCTGCCAAGACCGGCAGATTTCATAATATTATCAGAGGTATGTCTAATTCTATTCGTTTGTTTACGGAATATTTCGCAGTGCATTAAGTCCTTTGCACCTTTTCTATTCGGTTCTTTTATCATGTTCAAGGTTATATAAACCGAGATGTATGATACCGTGCTAACACTCATGCTTTACATACGAAGGGTTTGAAGTTTGAATTTCTAACTAAATGACAAATATAAATTACTGATGCGCTCGTACAAGAGCGAACCTCCAGGTTCATACTTACCGAGTGTATAGTTGACTGGATTGTGTGTGTCTGGTGACGATAAAATATGAAAGTTGTGCCACTAAAACCAAATTAGTTAATTAGTTTTCCTCATACTTTCTGATTTTCCACTGCTCGGTTGAGAGATTTTCCCGTCATTTCAGATCTGTACTGTTATTTTGGAACCACCTGTACCCGCAACTTGTCCAAAATTTAAGAATACATCCCCCGCAAAGACTTTTAAACGTGTTTTAAGCTGTTCTAGCTCATCTACTTTGCGTGAAACATTTTCATGTTTTGGAAACCGATCGTCCAATCACAAAAAAAAATGATTTTGTTTCCAAAATATTTTCTCTACGGCTACGAGCCTTTAATCCTCATTCCTTGCAGCCAATCATACACTTGGAAGCATTAAACTGTACCATTTACAATTCAAGTTGTCTGAATATCACTTCAAGATGTCTGGTCATCGATTCAAGATTTCCGGGTACCATTTCAAGTTGCCTGAGCAATAATTCAGACTGCCTCGTTGACCGTATCGGAGCTACCGGGCTTCCTAAAGATGTCTGGATGCAGCATAAACTTTTCAACCTCCCGTTGAAGCGCGAGGATGACAATTGTGTGACATGCATCGGTCACACACAACATACAATTCCCATGACAAATCTAGATTGGTTACCTTGGTAGTAAGCGTACATCTTCCTCTCTTTCTGGCAGTGTTCGTCCCTCTCTCCCTGTAAATTCAGATCAGGCCATAGTCCATGATACCAATGAATCATGCGCGATCAAAGCTTGAGCCACTGCTTACGTCTTTCGCATGATGCTACAATAGAATTCGTAAGCTACGCCTCAAGCGGCTGCAGTATGATGCCAATCGATTGTGTCCGATCGATGTACTCATCGGTGTTGGCCGGANNNCGGATTCATATCCAGTTTGCGCGACCCTTGAAGATGATATTCCATTTCTGTGTTTTCACCACAGAAGTACCTACAAAAATTCTATCCTTCAAGTACTGAACGATTGAAATGACTAATTAGACCATATATCCGGATCGGAATGAGATATCTCTTGCAAACTGATTGCGATTGAAATAATGTAACGAGGGCTGTCGGAATAAACCATGATTTTTTATGCTAGTAGTGAAATTTTATAAGAAATTCTAGGTTCACAAAATTGAATGTTTTTCAAAAGTGGAATTTTCTGAGTAGATATTCTAAATTTGATAATCTTGTCGCTGAAAACAAGTAATCTTATTGAAGCAGTTCCACCACACAAATTATGCCGGTTGAAGTACGGCTAAGGCATGAGCCAATGCAAACTGTCTTCGAACAACCTTTTTACACCTCATCGACCGAGAGTACTCATCGTCTCATTTAGGATTTTAAATTCGTACCCATTGCATGGAAGGTGCTTGCGTGTGTACTGATCATCTGGTTAAATGGGACTAATCAGAATTCCAGATTGAATTTTGTTTCGAGTTCTCCGTCAATGGCAGTCAACCAGTCGCCGCAACTATTAGTTTATATGAAAATATGAAAAGTTAATAAGGAAACAATATAAGGCTCAGGTTCAGCGAAAGTAGCCAGTGTCATGAAACCCGATAGAAAGAAAAATACTTCATTCTTTCAAATGAAGAGCGCAACGGCTGATAGTCTTCCACCTGCAAGCAATTTGAAAACCGTAAACGATGCAACCCTTTACAAAGGTATTACCATCCCCTCCCTCGATTTTTGCAGTAAATCCCCTTCCATATCATTATTCTTGAGGAACTCTAAATCATAATCAGAGCAAGGCCAAGCCATGAAATTTTATTCATCAATCTTGTATCGAAATGAAAATATATCGCGAAATCACAGTGTACGTTGCGACAAACCTATAGCACATTTGGGCCGTTTTGTCGCCAGGTGCAATGGATTTTGCGCATCGAAAACCCTTAAATACTCTGAAATGAATCGTAAATTTTATCTGAGCAATAATTATTTTCCTGTTCAATTGAAAATGGCGCAAGTTCATGGTTTCTCTTCTGTATCCGGCAACCTTTTCGATCGGGCTCAAGTATGGGCTGCGTACAACCACGTCACTTTTATGACAAAAGAATATGGACTACCATTTTAGATGCGAACAAATAAACAATGCACTTATTTTTGAACCGAGTTGGCTGATTAAAGTTCAAGAGGCATAAGGTTTTCTACTCATTAGAATTGATTATTCACATTGAACAACTTTTCACTTAGATGTTGTTAAGATACTCAAAAATGACACCCATGTGGGCTAAAATTGCTGAATTAGTAGGAACCCTACGGAAGGGGAGAGAACGTTTGCACACTGTTGTGTTGATTTC
>UZAN01041613.1:2457-19482 GCA_900618425.1 Echinostoma caproni
GTCATTAATGCTGGTCCTACGTCCTTGACACATCTGTGTGCGCCTCAGTTTATTGTAAGAAATGCATTACGCATTGATTGAAGGAAAACGTGAACATGTGCTATTGATGCGCACAGGAATAGACCAGTACGATGGTTAGCTAAAACATCTATTCTAAGGTGTAAGTTCACCAAAATGTTTTTCACTGATGACACTGACGAGGAGGAGCCATTTGCTTGAAAAACAGAAGCATAATTGCCCTATTTATATATATAAACGGAAGCAGCGTATTCCATGCATAATACTAATGTACAATGAAATGAGTACTGATTCGGACGCGGTTGTGAGATGAAGTTTTTTCTCAATTTTTTTATGGCCACAGTAATATGGTGGTAGGCGCTATTGACCCAGCGGACAGACATTTTTCGTGGATCCCTCCGCTCCCGATCTACGTACATTTTGATATCTCAAAACGACTGCGTATCAGATAGAACAAGTTAATAAAATATGAAAAGAAATTTGTGCAACACAATGGCATTCAAAATAATTAACTGATACATCAGCAGAGGGTTGCAGCTCCGTGAACTGTTTGTTTTATATATCTCTCTAAAGTCTTACTCAATTACTTCAAGTTTGAATGAACAAGTGCTCTGAATTCAAATAATCTTTGAATAAATACAAATCGTATAAATGAGGTTTGTTTCAACGGGATTATGTATTGGTTTGATGTTCCAGTTGAATTACTCAGTTTTCTATGATCATTCCGTTTTCTTCAGGTCCCAAGACTGGTTATATCCTAATAGTCTGTCTATATTTATTTATTTTGTGAAAGAGAATCAAAATGGTAAAGCAAATTTTCTCATAAATTTCATTTATTGAATGTTTATTAAAAATACCCAAAAGTCGGCATGCGGAACCGTTTTGTTTTGATGTTTGAACATCAAAACCATACAGATTGGAACATTTGGAATAATGCTACTTTACAAATTCCTGTTTGTATTTAACTGTATTTAGTGCATCTTCGCAACAGCATTTGTTCTGACGTTTTCTTCAGGTATCGACCGAATGACCAACCGCTTTTCGACATTCGAGTCACATCAATCTGAAAATTCAGACAGCTTGTTTGTAGCGTGCATACAACTCGCCGTAGCGTCATCCGCGTGCCTACCTGCATCCAGTTCGTACGTTTTTAACCTGTCTCTTGATTGGCCACCAGACACAGTGTCCACAATACACCAATCAGAATGCGTTGGGGACAGTGAACACTTTATTGCCCGTCACGCACAAAACATTTGCACAATTACTTGGACATTATAGAGGATTTTGCATTTTGCTTGTTGGAATTATTATCACACGGCGTCGCACCGAGCTGCAAACATATTGAAATTAAACTACCCCGTTAAAACGGCTACATAAAAATTACGGTAAGTTGGACATTTTTCTGTTACAAGTAAAGCTGTAACGATGGTATCTAAGAATTTTATGCATTCACAAAGATGTGTAGGCTTTTACAGATTGCGGTGACGTTAGTTGGAAACGATCACGTGAAAACTCTATATTTCACTTGTTTATCGGGACATTTTGGTCCGATAGCGTTCGAAAACCTTAAAAGCAACTGATTTCGTCGGTGTTGAGGCTAGGGATGAAAATTGTACGCAGGTCTATCGTGCCCACAAACGGTCTGTGAACCAACGCACTTTAATTATCAGCTTTCTGGTTAATAAAAGACTGTGGAGGCATTATACAATTTTAGAAACTAGAAAACCATCTGCGAGTAGCATTCAAGTTACCATTCTGACGCCTTCCAACGAGAGTTGCTAGGCAAAAAAGGCTCGAATATTTTTTGGTTGGTCATCAAATACCGAGATTTGAGATCGTGAAATACAAATCTTGATTTAATCAAGACAATTTTGAGAAATGATGTTTTAGTGCTGTGTACTTATTTTCCATCTCATCGGTTCCCTCATAATCTTCTTGCACGGCACTATTCGTCCGCAGCGGTCCAACAGTGGTCCCTTTGAGCGGATTCGCTGCTAACGGTTGTATTGTTATTCACTCTCTTCTGCTAGACTTGAATTAGATTGTGAACCGAGTGACCCTGATGGGTAGGAATTTCCGAAGATTCAGTTTTTATTGCAAGTACTTTCGAAAACGTTTATAGGAACTGTACTTTCACCAGTATTCCTAAATAGGTTGCTTTTATTGCGTTTTGAAATCAACTCATATTCTGACGCATCGTGGTGGGACATAAATCTGTTCTCGGTGAACCGATGTCTCCCAAGTTGCTCTATCAAAACCTTATTCACATTGCATGTGAAGCCGAATTCTGGAACTAAAGATAGATAAAGAAACTGGTATAAGTTTCTTCTAAAACCAGCTTAAAGTCAAACGTTGCAGATAATGCTTTGATTGACATCTACAGTTTCTGAAAACAATTATCACCTAGTGAATAAGGGCACAGTTATTCAGTTTGAACGTAATTTGTTCAACCAGTTTCCGTGTTTTGTGCACCACATTCGTTGGATATAACTAATACAAATGACTTAGTTCGAGGAATTAAAGCATTAGACGATATTGAAAAATTCATTCACTACGTTACCCAACAAAACATGCAAATTAAGTTTAACGATTGCCCTTTGAAAGATGTTCTTTCTAGCACTCAAGATCAACGATGATTTTTGTGTTCTCTCAGTAGACCGGACTGCTGAATGTGAGATTCGACTAGATAGATAGCTTCAATCACATACTCCCACCAGTTAATTTGACTAATTTGTCTGAGGAGTATAACAATAAGATAAGAGTAACAGATCGTTGAAACGAGGGTCTTCATGACTTGGTTCTTATGTGTCAGATTTTATCACATAAAATGATTATAATTTCCTCAAAATCCATGCAGATGAAATGCAATTAACACTGTAGAGGTTCTGAAATTCCTTTTGATACACACTAAGTTTTTGAGGATAGATTACCCATCAATATTTCGCAAAACCATTTACGTTCTCATCTTGTGGAAGGGATGAGGAAACTGCGGGTTCAGCAGACGGCCTTTTACAGTCTCCGTAGTAGAAAAATAGCTGGCATCTTCAACGCAACCGTCTTTGCATTATCATCAAGACCTTGCTTAGTGTTTTAGTAAAAAGGGATGAATACACTCACAAAATCAAGATGCGTTTTACTGTCAGGAGAGGATTTTACTTTTGGTAAAATTTTATTCTTGGGTTTTTAAAATTGTTTGGGATTTTCATCAAAATACCGCCGATACGACAGTGGTATAGAAACTATCAATTTGAGCACTGTAGGTTTTCATTTTAAGTGCAATCGCTAACGCACATAAAGGAGTTCTGGAATGTTCAGTCCAAAGAGGAAACCTTCGTCACTTGGATATATGTCTTACTGTGAACATAAGGCATGCGGGACGAACCTAACTCAGTAACTTCACTCAAATCCTACAGAATACACACTTTGCTCAGAACTGTTCTCCCTGTCAAGTGCTGCCAAAAACTCGAAGACATGATGGAAGATGCGGAGGCAGAACGGGCGATAGGTTTGCTTCACGGGGCGGAAGAAGGGCAACCAAAGGAGAAAAAGTCGAGCGGCCGTAAGATTACCATTGCCGAAGACAGACCGTCAGAACTTACAAAGATGCAAAAGGTAAGTTACTTTCACCACATTTTCCTCTTGACGGAAATTACCATAGTTTTTAATCTTTGGGGATATTTATTGTTTTCTAATTCAAAAATGCATTTCCAGCTCGTACTTGAAGAATGTAAGTGAAATACACACTTGCAGAATGGAACCAATGTAATACAATCAAATGGAATACCTTGGGAGGAGTCTCTGTCCTTCCGGGCTGTACACCGTCCCATTGAGGCTCCTAGAGCGCCGATACCCGATTGAGCACGCTTCTGAAGTAGCTTGCTATGAGTATAGCGGCTGGTGCGTATCTTGTTTTCCTGCAGTCATTGATGTCGGCTGGGGAAATGATGAAGGCCAAATAGACGGAATATATCCAGAGGCAAACAACAGTTTGTTGAATTGAAAAAGAAGAGTAGTTTTTTCAATTTTTTGCCATTTAAAGTTTGCATAATTTACGTTCGTAAGTTTATTCGAAATGTTAGTTGATATAGATCAATGAGCAAATCGAATCGATGGTAACGTAACGCTGAAACGTTATTTGTGTAAAAGAAAATTAAGAAAAGTAAAGTGCAAAACGTGGGCATGCACTTGCTTCTACTTTATTGTAATGTGTACACAGTTCTTTTTTGTCGAAAAATTATTCCGTTTCCTTTCACATCGTTCCATTTGACAATTCTACTTTGTAAAATAAGAACTAACAGGGTCAAAGGATGGCGGATTGATATGCATGGTAAATGACCTAAGCTATCTTGATGTCTGCAACGGATTGATCAAGCAAACATACGATAAAAGAATGATGGAACAATCTTGCTTATCCCAGTAACTGAATAACTGCATGCACACACTACCACAGCAGCATCATAAGAATGTTACATGGGTGCATACTTTTGCGTATAGTATATGTTGATAACGTTTTATTGTTCATTTATGACTACCTAATTTCGAAACGATAAGCATTATATGCATAATTCTTACCACTTTTCAACAATTGCTTGATACATATGAAGGTCCTAATTGAATAAGTAGAAGGTAGGTAGCTCATATTTAAGCCCAGCTCTTCAGGTAAGTTTGAGCTCAGTGCAATCATTCCAGAGAAGAGTTGATCAATTTGTTCTTATAGATCGACGAAACATAAAACTGGAATTAGTACATTTTTTCCCTTTCACTACCGATAATATATTTCAAAAGTAGGTGTTTCAAACGATTTCTCATGGTATCTTCAAATCCACCATTACCGTTGTCACAAGTGTAACATCTCGGTAATTACCTCTGTATACGTTGTTGAGTTCCACGTTTGAAAAACCATCATTCTGTCCCACAGCGGAATTTTGTACGGTTTCACATGCTAATCTCAATCACACCAACTATGATGATACTGCTCACATGTAAACGTCCAAGCGTACCTTGTTGTTTTACCATTTATCTATTACAACCACATTTATTTAATGATCTAACCAACACAGTATGCATATCGTATGTTCAGTATGCTGTGTGAAAGATTCTTTAACGAAGATCGATTTGGAAAGACGTGAACTAGCTTTGTTTAGATACGTTGATCCCCAATTTATGTTCAATGATTCATCAACACACAAGTGTCGGAAAACATCTATATACCGGGTAATGGAGACTAGCAAACGATAACATGTACAGAAGAAACAAGAAAAGTGATCTGATCTGCTGCCTGGTGTCCAAGTGCATAGTATGTTTACATTCTGGCTTTGGGGTACGAGGTTCGTTCTGCAGTCTGGGTGATGGGTTCGCACATTACCGAAAAGACACGCTCAATCAGGTCAAAATAATTGTGCAGTACCGCTTCCCAACATTGGTGCGCGCTTTATTTTCGACTACACAAAACGAAATGTATTGCAAAAATGATAAATTGGTTGAACTGTTTATGTTCATTTTGATGCATGTTTCAAGTTCGAGATAAAGAACACTACTTGAAGATAAACTGCAGTCTCCAACAAATGGACAACATGCAACGGAATGTGAAACAGATTAAAGTAACAGGTAATCCATAGAGGTTATTTTGCTAGCTGAACTAATCGGAGTGCTAAGAGCACATTATTTGGTTATCAACGAACTTTATTGCGCGTGCGTCTTCCGGTTTTTGCACGTTGAAAACTCTCAGGTGAGACAATGGTTCCGGAATATCGACAATATCTTTGTCACCTTGACGGTCGTGGCCGTGATCCTTGGCATGACAATCGGCTTGTTGGTCAAAATCAATGTGGATCCATCCCCCAGAACAATTTATTTAATCTCGTTTCCCGGGGAGTTGTTGATGAATATGCTAAAGATGTTGATCATTCCACTGATTGTTTCCAGTCTGGTTGCTGGTGAGTTTTCCCTTTTTACGGTTTAACCGTCAGTTTTTGTCCCACAACTTATGACCAGTGAAGGATAGGAATTGGAGGAGTACCCCTCCGAAGTGGATTTCCAACGTTTCACAATTATATTCGAACAAGGTATCACTGTTAAAACGCATCTAACAGCATCGGGTGTTTTCCGAATTTAACTAGTTCTATGACAAGTGAGTGTAAGATTAGTTGATGTTGACGAACATTGGCAGCAATGGAATGCAGGATACCATAACAGCGTATGCAAATAAAAGGGGAACGGTTACAGAAACTGCATTACAACAAAACATATCGCCTTTTTAGTTTGATGCGCATAAGCATTAGCTGCTGATTGACACAGATATGCGGTACGTCATACCTATATGCTCATCGAATAAATATAATAAGGAAAAAGGAATGATAAATGAAGTTAGTGGAATTTTGAATCCTAAACTTGATGCAACTGTTATTCCAGAACTTCAATGATTTATATTTCATTTTATACGAAGTTATCATTACTTTCAGTCATCGTTCGTGGATAGCGGTATCAGACAGGCTCAAAACTGTTAAATTCTATCTTTCCTTGCAAAACCTAAATGGAAGATTTGAAGTTCTTTTGAATTGCTGTGCACGTGTTAACTTAATTATTTACTATTTAGTAAGTACTTTTCAACGACAAAACTATCATGAATACATTTGCTTGTTATTTCTAGTTAAAATAAGCTTTGCTTTGCGTGAAACTCTAATAAAATTCAAATGCATTCGCCTAAAATAAAATTGTCACTGAGCATTGTATGGGACTACCTCCCAGTGATGGAATGATTCTCAGAAAATGAACCCCATGTTCAGACAGACAGAAAGTTCTTTTTAATCTACGTGTAATGAGGCACAAATAAAAAAAACAATATGTACGGTAAACCTCAACCAATGAACAATCCGGCTCAGAAACCAGGCAAAATGGGAGAGAATGCAACGGGATACCGAGTCAGGCTACACGCTAGGCACTGTCACACCAGAGAATAAGGAACAATGAAGAGAGCAATACATTTGAAGAGTCAGACCGATTAATCAGCGTCAATCCGTCCATATGCATGGTTGTTTATCGGTAACACGTGTACGGATGCGTCTTATGGGGACACGGAATACACAATATGGATTAGCACAACGTGAAATAGCTCGAAAGAGAGAGCTCAAAGAGAATCGGACAGGTTTTTATAAACGTGAAGATCGATGCGGAATGAATAATAATCACTAACATTGAAGGGGGCACAGGTCATTTACACAGATGTGAGACATTTGCTGGTACCAATATATTACCAAATCGTGCCATGCAAAACTATAGACCACACGTTTTCCCAAGGGGTACGAGTGCAACGAATAGGATAAGAGTAATGCCCGAATGCTGAAAGTTGTGGAGATATGGGTTACATCATAGCATGCTGTATATTATTCAGTAACGCAAATACTGAAAGCGGGGAGAGAACAGACTTCTTCGTGTACCTGATGTGTATTAAATGTATCGAGGTCAAGTGGTTTGCTAAGGCAATGGCCTAAGAGCGATGATTAGACAGGCGATCTAAACGGCATGCAGTCAATGCAACGCGGTATGGAGATCCAACGGACGGAGGGCAATAGTACAAAACTGAGTAAATGTTAACTGACTGGCGGGATGAATTTCTAAAAAAACAAACATATAGGTCTTTGCATGCATAGTACTCCAGCTCTACTAATTACCATGGACTGCAGCAAACGTCCTTAGGACTATTAAGAGGAATCATTTTGTGATTGAACAAATTGAACGAATAAAGGTCATGATGATTTATTCGCCTATGGGGCTATTCAGTACACAAGTGAAATCATTTTGGTTCTAATATGAAGAATACATTTTAAGCATAGACTGATTGGAATTTTAATCAATATCACTTTCATCAAATCATGTATCCTTGATGCAGGTGTTTCGCTGTCCGAAAATGATTAGTCTATTTTAAACTTCATAACTGGATTTTTATCAGATTCCTGCTTCTCATCATCCTGGTCCTTATCGTTCTGCAGGTCTTAGGCGTTTCGATTGCTGTCTTAGTAATCATTTATCATGATCTTAAGTCAGAAAGCTGACCTTTTACATTTCACGCCTTCGGCATCTGAGAGTATCATTGTTTATTATTTATAGAAATATTTTCTCCTGCGTTTTATGCCGTTGGATCCACTACTCGTTCGTTATCTTTCCCGGTGTATTGTCCAAGGATTTCATATTAATTACACGCTCTCTGAAAAGCATCTTTAGATATGGAGCTGTATCTTATGAGGATCTGCTTGACTCCATTGTCAACCAGCACAGTAAGGCGTATGATTGTTTGTGTGACTCTATCTTGTCCGATGAGTCACATCCTTTACAAGCAGTCCTACCTAGCTATATTTCAACTTCTGTCACCCACATTAAATTTAAACTGTTATATACTCGTACCACGGCTTTTCACAACTCCGTTGTACTTTACCTTTCACTTTGTTGGTTTCCAGGGAGCGTATATAATAAATACTTATACACAATCTAATGTAAATTTTTACGTTGAAATTTTCTTCATTTTGTTACGAATTCTCGGTGTCCTATTCATTATCATTTTAGTAACTATTTGACATATCTTCAAACTCCTTTTAATAGCGCTCATGCCAAAGCAAAGTGATAACATTCTTTTCACCCAAAGTTCTGTCCACATTGGATGAATGAAGTGCACTCCAGATTTGACTTGTTATGTATACACAAACAGAGTTTTATCAAATTTACATTTTTTCATCTTATTTGTATCGAATGTGGAAATGGGTGCACCCAAAAGAGTAAACTAGGTCTCCTCTATCATCATTTACTAATGGGCTCTGAGTTCAGACATATATACAAGGTATTTCCAAATTGAGAGTGATTGTGGACGCATGATTCAGTAGGTAGTTCTCTACTCAATGTCAACCGGAATGCTCCCTGATTCTACTGCGGTGGAATTTCAGTACATACCGAGAAGCAGCTTTGTTCATCCCCACTGATCGATTTTCTCATTTGTCCCCGTTTTCCATGTGACACACATATGAGTAGATGCGCGATTCATTTTCCTCTCGCATGTAGTGGTGGTGGGGTTGGTAGTGATTCTCACGGTGGTAGGGCGACAGAACGCTTTCCATCAGGATTGTCCTCCGTTGGGTCATCCCGGTTCCGGTTGAATGTATTCCTGTCACGCCCAAGGATGTAGCGATACAAACAAATGCCCGACCCAACTTAGTCATTTTCCAATCAATGAAGAAACTATTAGTTCTTCTTTCCTGGAAACGTAAGTTTCTTATTGAAGTACGGGTAAGTAAGGCCATCCCAAACTGTGGATCAAAGTTAGTCTTTGTGACTTTCAGCATCATCAAGTTAATTGGCATTTGTATTGATGAATACTATCGCGAGTGTGTGCAGAATGCATAATATGTATGAATATTTATCTAGAGGTGTACATGCAGACGGTAAAAAGATGAGCTAGTTAGATAAAAGAAGCGCAAAGGAGGAATTTGGATTATGAATTGAATTTGACTCGTTTAAAGTCTTTGAAAGCAAATGAGCAATGTCTTGCGGAATTACAGACAAACTATATTTGAGCTTTCGGGAGTGCAGCTATCCCTGATGTTACTTACAGATGCACATTCGCATAAAAATTCACAAGTAGAATGATCGTCATCGCCCATCATGTGTACACAAAACAAAATCAAAACGCCACATCCGAGTTACGATTGGCTAAATCCTAACCGAACGGAAGATTCTATGGGAGACCTATGGAGGTTACATAAAGATAGGGCACCAAATGAAGTTTGCCGCTAGAGTGCATAAAAGCAAGTTTATCTCCGAACATGTGAGCACACATCTCGAACGGAACACGCCAAACGAACGGAGTCTAACCTATTGANGAACCCAGAATGTTTTTCGTAAAATGGTGAAACCAAGGTATTCGGGCGGTGGTGGCCCGGTGGTAACGTTACCAAATTATCAATTTGAGATGTTTGTTCGAGTCCCAGCACCATCTAACTTCTCCTATTGTGTGTCAAATGGCAATCCTTTGATTTGCCGGTTTCCTTATCTTGAAAACGGTATCTTTGTACATTCAATAAAAGGAAGTGAACCCCAAAACAAAAGAAAAAAACAAAATTCTGTCGGATCAAACGTGCATAACCATAAACAGCAAAACGTTATCTCAAGGAAGATTGCGAATGAGTCATCCATATATTTAACCAATTACAAAAGCGAAAGGATAATGAAGAATCAGAAATTCGAAATCTTTATCAAACGTGGTTCACTGGACAACTAGCCGTATAATTAGCTGGAAGGATATGATATTTCACCACTGGTTTATGCAAAGGGGGTCCACGATGGTGTGGTAAAAAAATGGTCAGACAAAATAATCCCTCAAGTGTTCCTTGTTCGTTTCGTGGTTTGAACTGCTATCCAATTAGAGAGAAGATCTAATTTTAACTGCTCACATTTGACTAATGTGGCTACTGGTTGAATTTCTATGTTTCAATGGGAGGGTTTATGAAATAAAATCATGGGGTGTTATGCTGTCGTTTGACTAGTAGCTTCAATTCACGTAATAGTTTACTCCACCTTCATTTGAACGGTTCAAAATGATCTGATATCTGCTTTTTCCATTGCAATTGCCCTGATACCAATAGGTTTGGCTGGCTTGGATCCAAAGTCGAGCGGAAAAATCGGAATGTACGCTCTGATCTACTACGTGGTTACAACGGCCCTGGCGGTGATGTTGGGAATCAGCCTCGTGTTGAGTATTCGTCCGGGTAATGCAAACATCAAACAAGCAATGGGTGAGGGAACAATAGCGGAAAGACGCCCCGAAACACTGGACTCGCTACTGGATTTAATGAGGTAGTCAACACAATACAATCTTTTACTGCTAATTGCATAGTTTGCTTTCTTCAAAAAGCTGGTCGTGTACCATTCTCTAAGCTGACATTAGAGGACACAACTCGTTCGGTTACGGATGAAAGGCGCCGGGACTAAGATATTCTGTCATGTGTCATGATTTATTAAATGGGCCGGTACCTTTCATTTTTCATTTAAAAGCCAAAGCATTCAAACAGAAGTGAAAAAAGAGGACCAAATATGAAATAGGCCATAAAAAACCAAATTGAGATCAATTAGCGTGCATGAGGCGTACCATGTTCAGTTATTGGGTTAACTAACTGAGAAGTTGCTGGTACTCCAGGTAGCAGATTACTTGCGATGGGCTGTATACCACAGCTTGCTTTTGTCTTCTCCGTTGTTCAGTTTGTATGTTCTTGAGTTTGTTTTCATTCTCAGACTGGGATAAGTTCGCATATCAAACCATTCTTCAAGTCTTCTTATTTGAACAGATTGTTCAATTTAGAGGGGCCAGTAATTTTTCGAGTTGATGATACTTTACATTAACGAAATTCCATCATTTCATTAAACCTATCAGGCAGTCAGGGTAATTAGTATCTGTTGAATCAGTTATTCACAGTTGAAGAACGCAAAGTTATCAATCTTTAGGAGGCTGCACTTTTGACATAGGCTGTTGCAGAGATTTGCATTGTCTTGCTGCTATGGAGCACATCCTCTTATCTGCAGCCCCCTTCCAATAAAAACGGTTTTCATTTTTGGATACGTTTCACAGGAATCTGTTTCCGGAAAATATTGTGCAAGCCTGCTTGCAACAGCAGCAAAGTGAATTTGTTACCGTGCACAAACGCCCGAAATATGTCAAATTGGATAATGCGAACCAAAGTGGGTTAGAGCAAACCATGACGATGTTGTCAACGCTCGCCCCTGACTTGCTCGAAAGCGCCATGAATGGGACCACGGGAGCCCCAGTCAAAATGCCCAAACTGGAATCGTACGAAGCTGTCCGTCCAAAATACGTGGACAGTACAAATGTACTTGGTGAGCCACTAATTTTTTTTAATCAGACTCGTCTAACAGGTATGAAGTTCAACGAAATATCAATCACCCTTACTTAACGATCAAATGACATAAAGCAAGTAAGAAGCAACTTGTTTCTGCATTGGAGTGAACCAATTCAGAATGGTTTCACACAACATAAAGCCTAAGCTAATAATCATGAGTAGCAGTGTATGGATCACTTAATAAAACAACATATTTACAGTCCTTATGAACCCAAGTGATGTGCACTAATGTGTTTCAGGATATCCTGTGTTGTGTGCTTTTACCATGAAGCTCGCTCGACAACCGCCAAGTTGTCTTTATTAAGAAAAGGGCTAACAGCACTGCTCCCTAATGTCACCTCACAGAACGTCGATCTGCACAAAACTTTATATATGGCTGATGACCTTAGCGCCGATAGGATTGAGTGGCAATATATTTTCTTCAAGTCTGCAAGGGGACACAACTGTTCTGCTTCTTCCTACTGTTAACTATCAGTTTCACCAACTCAGATGGATTAATCCGTTTACTATAATCAAAAACAGGAAGATTTAAATCCATACCAAATTATATATTTCAATTTCAATTTCCGTGAAATAGTTGAACTTAGATTAAACAATATCGTCTAAATTCAATGCTGAACTCCATTGCGGAACCATATGCCCTCCCTTTGAAATTTAAATGCTCGATTTCCGTTGTCCTATAGTTAAAGATACTTCAGTATAGCCAAACACAATTGCCGGCTTTTAGCAATAGTACGTTTTTATCACAGCAACAATCTACTTCAAATTCAGGTAGATAATGAACCACTGCCTCCATACTTTACCTTGAATCGATTTACAAGGTTTGCACCAATTGGTTTCTCGCAATAAAAGCACGACTGTTGAATAAATTGTTCATTCGGGTCGCGGCTATAATTGCACAAAATACGTTATGATCACATTACACAGGAGCAGTTTTATTTCTAGATAAGCTGATTATTATTATGTATATTCCATGAGTTGTTTCCGGTTTTGTTGTAAATGGGTGTTAGAGAGAAGGGAGATTTCACTTCGTGGTTGAAGATTCCGTACACACCCTTTCGCACTATCCTTATCCCTGTGTTCATTCGGATCCAAGGAAATCACCACTGGAAATTTCAAAATAGGAGGGAGAAACGATATCATACAAATTACTTAATAAATTCATACCATGATTAGGTTGGTTTGATTTTTCCTTTGGAAATGAAAACCAAGGTACTTAAATAAGCAAGCAACATGAATGACCGAATTGCATGGCAAACTATTTTTCAGTGTTGGATAGTGCTGATACACTGCGGCCTCCATGTGCATTCCGCTTTGAGGCTCAAGAGAATAGATTCCTGTGAAATATTGTTGTGCAAAATGAAGCAGTGAAGTATGTAATGGCTATATCTAACGTTGCTCCTAACACACGGTCCTTTTTTCTCGGAAGACGATCATTAAGAATAAAATAATGTCCCTGAATAGAAAGGGGCGAGGGAAAGGTTTCATTCTTTATGTCACAATATTGTCCATATTCTCATCGGTTATTGTTTTCAACTGACCAAAAGTGATGTTACTGTTGGATGGTTCCACGCGATAGGAAGTTTGTTTGTTTACGTTTTGTTGCCATTCTCGTAAGCATCGTCAGTTAAATATTTTCCTAATTAGAGGGTCATTCAACAGCAACATCCTTTATCCCGATTCACAAATACCAAACATTAAAGCTGACCCGTTGCTGATTCTAATTTTCTCTTTTTACAAATACTTCCCTGGAAACAAGCGCTTCTACTCACACCAGATCCATGGATGGAACGGATCTCACTGAAAAAAGTGGGTTTCGTGCTCATGATTATTGAGAAAATTAGCTTATTCGAATCACATCCGAGTTAAATACGATGCATTATCCCATCGCCTTATAATGGCTTTTAACGTGAGATTAACCGATTAACCGACTTGAAAAAGGCCTTCCAAGAGGGTCAAAACGTTGTCACCCACTCCACTGTGTTTTGGTTTTCATTCATTGTGACTAAGACAAGCTAATTTTCTCAAGCGCTTCTACTGATAAGACAACAAAAATACATAAGAACTTTAAACGCAAGCCAATTAGGCATAACATACTCCTAAAGAAGAACAGAAATATTTAAATCAATGCATAGGCCGAATTAAAACCTTGCATAAATGATTGCAAGTAAAAATACTCTTGGTTTAAAGAAAATCAACGGTCTGTACCGATGTATAAACAATATTTTTTTACGATTACAACAGATTCAAATTGAGTGATCCTTTTGTCAGTTGTGAAAACAAATAGCCATGCAACTTCGCTTGCAAGTAGCACGTGATTTTACCGAAAGCTAAAATATATGCTGTTTTCGTGGTTATATTTCCTATAACTTACCGCCGCATCGATATGAATCCACAGCATTTGGCTTCCCTTTAAAAACAAAGTCAACGGAGGACTGTCCTAGGTAAGTTTAGTTTACACAGAATTCTGACCAGTGAGGTTATGCCGCACTGGTCCAATTTTTGTACAAGATGACACTATTTTCCCACGGTTTTAGAACCTTTCCTCTGACATGCAGACGTCCACGTGATTACATGTTACAAATAAAAATTCTAGCAGGTGAAGTGTTTCAAAATACCAGAATTTTAAGTATCCTCTCATGTTATCTTGTTATTCTTTTCTAACGCTTTGGTTTTACAATTACCAACTATGCTGATTGCTTAATGAGGTAGCCTCAAGATTATGAGTGTACAATTCAATCAGTGGCACCAAAATCGTCCTACAAATGGCGCCATTATTTTTATAATGGTACATTCCATTTGCCTTACTTATATTTGAGTAATTTCTGTCTTCCACGTTACCAACAAAAGATAGAGCATAGCAATACAATCCGGAGGTAATGATTGAATACTTACACAATGAACAAAATATCACGAACCAAAAACGCATCACTCCATGGTGATTAGTGACTGAATGCGGAAAACGTTTTACTCCTTTTAAACTCATTCAAACATGACCTAGATAGCTGGCATCTAATGGCAGGATTATTGTTTTTCCTCGCCGTAGGCCACGGTTTGCCTTNAACTGCCAGTCGACCAAACACCTGAATATGAATTTCTTGTTGGTTCTCATATCTTCAGTTAATCACTTCAGAAAACGATGTCAAAAAGCATTCGATAAACTGTTGCCTAATAAGGTATCCCGTGTGAACCAACGTCGTGATGTTTTTCATTTTGTGTCAACATTTTAGCCTTGGCAAAACGTTTTTCGGGGATCAAACATGTGCGTAGTCTAACCTCGACTTTAGACACACTGACATAAAATCCGCTATCATCATCTGTTAATACGTATCCGCTAAGTAACTTAGTAAAGTCAGCCAGCAAACTAATTCCGTTATCGCACTTCTCATGCGTTTCGGGTTCTAA
Source organism: Echinostoma caproni (assembly GCA_900618425.1). Lineage (NCBI taxonomy): Eukaryota > Metazoa > Platyhelminthes > Trematoda > Plagiorchiida > Echinostomatidae > Echinostoma > Echinostoma caproni. Next base: position 17,778 of record UZAN01041613.1, read on the forward strand.
ATCTTAACACCGACATTCAACTGTTCCTCCTCTTTGCCAGTTTCTCTTCATTACGGTATCTGCACAGTACTGTTCATCAATTGCCGCCATTGTGAAGTAATTATTTGCATGTGGCAGCAAAAATAATACGAACGAAGCAAATAAATGACATTCATTTCCGAGGTGTAATCACAATGTGTCACAGTTTTGACAAAATATGATTGTTCAAATAAAAACAAGTGCATCTTAATTGTATATGACATTTTGTTAACCAAGCGAGTGAGTGCCTTGGTATCCCTGACGGCTGCGCTCCGAATCACACTATCAAAGTCGGGTAATTGAAGCCATAGACCGCCCTGTGACAGAACAGAAAGAATACGATGAGTGATGCATAATTCATGCTTTGAAGTCATACAAATGAAGGAGCTTCAGTAGAAGACCCGTGCCACTTTATAGAAAATAATCCCAATGCGTAATAAAGGAAGTTAGAAATGCATTGTAAAGAAAAAAAACAAGGGAAATTCATTCAAAAAATTGGCATAATAAGCAGGCTTCTGCTTTGGTCTTATTCATAGGCATTCCATCTCGAATCTATCGATAAACATTATTTTGCATAGGATTAATCTTTTCAAGGCAAATCACCTATGTTGTATTGTAACGTGAGAATAATCGCACATGTTGAAAGTGAATAATAATTTGAATTTCCCCTTCGGGGAAAACGTTGTTTGAGTTTTGCTTGGTTTTCTGCTTTCCCTACAATGCATCTCTCAAATACTCAATGGAAGTTTTCTGTCTGCTAACTGTTCCTCGTAGAGATTTAGTAAACTCCTGGGGATGTTTGAAATGCCTCGTTTGTTATTCAAAAAATCCGTTCAAAAATGCAAGGTTACTTTGTACACTTGGAAGTCGGAGATTTTCGCGTTAAGTTGCAGTTAGTGATATCATAAGCAGAAACAACTACAAACTTCACTGGTTACAGTTTGACAGCAATTCAATAGGGGTTCTTCCAATCAGATGCACTAATTTGCAGTATAACTTCTGTTCAAACTGCACATGTAATTTTGTTTACCTATATCATTTGATCATTATTGGACATTCACCGTTTGNNNCCAAGCCGTTACGGAAGATAGGCATGGTTTAATTGTTTCCACTCATCTGCATGAACAACGCGAAGTTTACTCTTTGACTGAACTCTGTTGTAATATTTCCGCTTAGGTGTTGTCAATCGGTTGTAAACCTTTGATCATATATATATATATATATTAATGTCTCTAAACACGCTCCACTTATCGATATCCACACTCTCAAATTAACATCTACGAAAATTACACTCTAACCAAAAGGATCAGGTCCCAAGCGTCAGACGTCAGACGATTTGTATATCAAAGAAACTTAAGCGACATTTTTTACTTTGCATATTACGTAAAACCGCATATTTTATGCCACGTGTCTGCCGGTATACATTTTTAACTGAAATGTAAGCATGTACGTATACACAAGTTGCACACATGCAAGTGCACATACCATGGCTGGAACAATTATCGGATATGTACTGTTTGAAAATGGTGCACAAAGGTCCCAATGGTTTATGTTTTTCGCAAACAATGCACGCTACCGCGGAGCTCTCCGATCCGTGATCGAACACTTTAGTTTGCCGTAAACTGTCCTTCCCGCAAAATATTCGCAGGTCTGGTCTCCTTCTCCATCATGTTTGGTCTCGTCCTCG
>UZAN01041613.1:19982-41317 GCA_900618425.1 Echinostoma caproni
ATCATGTTTGGTCTCGTCCTCGGGCAAATGGGTGACAAAGCCATTGTCATGGTTCAGTTCTTTGCAATTCTCAACGAAGTGGTCATGCGCATGGTGCAAATAATTATGCTGTAAGTTTGTGTTGGCTCGAGATTCCACTTGCTTTTTAGACAGTCAAACACGTTTCATTTGCTTGGGGCTATCTGTGGAATAACGAACTCCATTTCCATTCAACACAAATAAAATTCACCGGTTAGACTGCCACTATAAGCAAAAAGTATTATGTAAAATATCCTTTTCCCTGTATTTATCTCATAAAGACAAGAAAACATATTTCCAACACTTATGGCATTCAATCGCACTGTCGAAGTACATTGCAACAATTAATAAAGTTGTACTTTGTAATTCAGAGTCAACTGATAAGATGACGTAGATGTGTTGATGAAAATAGCTTTATTATGCTTGCATGCTGATTCCCCTACAGATGGTGATACTATTCTATTTTATTCCGTCCTACAACAATAACACGTGCCGTAGATGGGTTCGATTGACCAGTTCCGCACTGAAACATAATTCCAGGGTAGTGTACGGCTATGTTGGTGCAGTTTGTTTAGGCTGAGAACGTTTTCCTCCCAATATTGTATTTATCACGAAATAATAATCCGTAACAAACGAAATTACCAGGTTTTTTGTAACCCTAACTAAGTGCGCCCTGCAAAAAAACAATCGTTGTTCAATACGTATTACATACTAAAGAGTTGGTTTTATTTTCCTGTATTACACCACGCAGATATTCGCCATTCGGTATATTTTTCCTTATTCTCGGAAAGATGCTGGAAATCGATAACTTGAAGGATACTGCTACATCCCTCGGATTGTACATGACAACAGTCGTATGTGGACTGGCGATTCATTCGTTGGGAACATTGGCATTGCTCTACTTTGTTATCACCAGAAAAAACCCCTACAAATTTTATAAAGGAATATTCCAGGTACGTAAGCCAATAATTTATAGAAAAACTAAGAAAATGAAAGTCTTTTCTATTCAGCAGTAGGCAACCATGAAGTGCTTGTAAAATTTTGCCCCGTCGTTCTCTTGGGACATGACAATGGACAGAATACCGACATCTCTCAAATGGCCTCCGTATCATAGAGTATTTATTTAGAGTGCTTTGAAGAAGAGCTTTAATGGAGGACCACTTTAATCGTAGTACATAATACTGTGATCTATAATTTGGAAGCATCAAATCTCTTGGATGTAAAACGTAATTTGACATCCAGCATAGGTGCATATGTTAAAAATCTATAATTTCAGGTTCTCAAAAAGAGATGCTATTGGTGGCAGAAGTTGAAGGAATCCTTCGTTATATCCCCTTCGCGTTCCCAAAACCAACTTTTGCGTGCGCTTAAGCTCCCCTGGCTAATGCACTTCAACGGGCTATACATCCTGGGTAACCTGGACGATCGGCCAAATAACCAAATAACTTTGATTAAAGTAAACTTTACATCCTGACCTGGAATAAAATCAATCGTTGTAGGTAATGAGACCGCGTTTCCCCTCCGCAAAGTAATTTTGCTTTAATTAATCAGAGATTTGCGTGATGGGTTTGTATTATTAGGAGACACCGAATACAAGTTTGTTTGCCATGCTGTGTTTTACTTGCATGTACCGTCAGGATACTGTTCAGAGAACAAATGCAGTCGGCTCGTCCACCTTTTTGAATGAAGTGCACCCCTTTTGTGTCTTAGGCTCGAAACATTAGATAGTGTGGTCATATCAAATATAAATGGCTAACGGAAGCAGTAAACACCAATACCTGAGCTGAAAACAGATTGCAGACGGCGTATGACGTAACGAGTATTGAAACGTGCCGGAAAACTTCATTGGGTTTTGGAAAGCTTATTATCAGAAAAACCAAACAAAAGCTTTGCCAATACCGTCCAATCGTGGAAACGACCTACCGATTTCATTAAAAAAATTCACTTATGTTACTGAGAAGCACAATTCGTTCGTGTGTGTATGTGTGTTTAGGTTTAAGTGAATACGAATGCATCTCGCCAAATAGATGCTACTGAGATTCGCGCAAGGGTAAGCACGTTCTGTTTCTAACTGTGCTTCATTCCGGGGGAGAACCATGGAATCCTATCGAATCACGCTATAATCGATTTTCAAGGTCTTAAGGCAAACCGGAAAGAATGTATAAGGACCATATGATCGCGGTGTGCAGCCAGGTTTCTTGAAATAACTATCTCAAGTAATAACTGTCAACAGTAGTGATAATGGGGTCACCATCAGCTGCAATCACCGAAACGTTGATCTGTTTTGACACAATACATGCCTGAATTTCTTCAACAAATCTAACGTACTCTCAATATAAACTTTATCCATCCATTTGATCTCAAGTCTTGTGTGTGCGCCTTGGGTTGTACGTCCACCCAAATCAGCTTTAAACGTATGATCATAAATCTGAAAACTACATCTTTAGTTCAACATTTTTCATCATTTCTCCGAAGCAATTCAGTCAAGAATAATTAAACTATCCACATCCTGTGCCACATTCGCCTGTTCAATTAATGTTTGAAGCACGATGATATAAACCGTAATCCAATACGTAGCAATCAGCCTACGAAGATAAAGATCGTACATCGGTTATCGGCTGCAAAGTGCCCAAACTGACGGCTTCGGTTTGTAAATCACGGAACTGGAAAACAATAACTGAAAAGTTGGCGTCCTAAAGGAAATTTGTCAGCTACCTGTGCTTCACGTAAACTCTTTTTCATCCAGTTTATTCAGTTAACCATTAAAATGTTATCTCTTGAAGTCTTTTATGTAACTTTTTCCATGAAATATGTTTGTCTACGTTTGCCGCACAAATACGAAATATGACTGAATTTTTGTAAACTCTGTATAATCCTTTGTGATGGGAGACAAAGAGCACTGATAAGCTGTTCCGATTTGATAGGAACACCGAAGTAGTGCTCCATGAATGAACCCAACTCACAAATTTCCTGGTTGGAACGTAAAGTCCCTTCGGTGAAATAATCCATCATATGGTGCTTTTAAACTAAGCATTTGTAAAGCACAAATCATTGGTTCTGGGGAAACAGGGTGTCCCAGAGACTGCAAACCACAAGAGGCATATCATCCGCATACATCAGAATCTGCTAACCTGCATGCCAATTATGAGAAGGCACAGAATTATTTACTCTTTCTTCGGTAAATGAGGACCTATATTCTAAGGTTTCCCGTCAGACTGAATCAACTCTTGCGGTGCCACTTGCGCTTAATCACAGACAAAACCAGTACTGAATGACTTCGCTAGAGCGTAAAATGGGAGGTGGAAGTTTGCATTTAAGGAATGGCAGAATGTTGTACATCATAGTGATTCTATGCTTTTTAACACTGTAAGGCATTTACCGAATCATGAGATGGTTCACGCTCTCCACTGCACTGTCTAAGATGCCAGAATTACATAAAGCTAAATAACCAGAATGTCTTCCTAGACCCAAAATACAAATCTCATTTTACCACTATGTGTTGTCGCATTTCATATGTAATGATTATCACCTTGTTGGTAACATGCCATTTGCAGTACACCAGGGCTTGTCATTTCATCATTGAACGGATGGTTTTATGTTAATCATAATAGTGAATCATAATCAACGGTTTAAAAACGGAAGCAACTATCTTTATCTCTCCTTTACTTATTATCCATCATCCCGATGTTGACAGATTTTAGTCAGATATTTCGAAATTGAATAACTTGTCATACACACACGTTAGTCTGGTTATTGGATGTGTCTTGTAATTTGCTTGTGGTTCATCTCCCGTTTTTGCCGACTAGGCGTGGATCACTGCGCTGGGGACCGCGTCAAGTGCAGCCACCTTGCCAATCACGTTCCGTTGCTTAGAAAACAATTTAGGCATCGACAAACGTGTCACGCGTTTCGTTCTTCCGATCGGGGCGACGATCAATATGGATGGGACAGCACTGTACGAAGCGGTTGCATCGATCTTCATCGCTCAAATCAACGCTAAAGACCTGTCTGTAGTCGAAGTTTTCATTGTCAGGTGAGTCTATGCGCTCAAGTTCAATTTGGGCGTGTTTCGTTTTTGCTCCTTACATCCACGTCCATTTTGTCCACGGTTTTCCGGATAAAAACTACCTCGCTGGAGGAAGTGAAATGTGCGTATATTTGTGTTGAAAAAGGAAAGAACTGGTAACTCCTGTAATTTATTGAACCAAGCTATACCAAAAACGTCTGACTCAAAGCACTGTGTTTAAGTTTAAACAAGTCGTACATTATCATTGCGTGTTCTATTCACCTAATATTTCATAAACCGCTTCCACCAACATATAGGAATCAGTTTCTGAAAATTCCCATTTGGAGACTACCGAAAGTTATAATGTTCTAGTAGCACCTTTCGCTGTTTCGAAACAATTTTGTGATAAAAACGAAGCGTTTAAATTTGACTAAAGTTTGGCGTATGATTCACCTATTTCAGTTATTTTTCTTTTACAATTCGGTGATTGTAGCAAATCAGAATTCGTCCGAAGCATGGGCTGAAAAGCACCTCATTGGTTGGATCTAAAGGAGTTATCCAAAAAGTCATCCTCGTTCCTGGGACTCGAGTTAGATTTGAGATCAGGGCAGCCAAAAGGATCTAAGGAGATCGCCTTCGTGAGCAAAACTTTACGTTTGCCGGTGGAATATACACCGCCTCGGTAGTTGTGGATACACTGTGTTTAGATATAGCGATGTGTCTTTGATGAATGCCATTGTAGTGTTTTATATGCTTCAACAATCTGCGACACGATTTCTGTTCACACTTTGGAACGTGTAAAATTTAAGCAACGTATATTTTTAACACTATTTACTCAATGGTTTGAGACAGTCATTCTCTGATTTGTTGTCCCATATCGACAGGTATACACTTACATTGGTTTACTAACGGTGAATTAACCATAGTATCCGAAAATTTTAAATCAAATCTTTGGGAAGAGTTTCTTACGTCTCTAATACGCACCCGAATTCCCTGATCTTTTAGGCCAATCTCATAGCCGAACATCTAGTTATTCTGTCCCAACGAATGTTCAACCAAGCAACACGTCCAGAAACATAGGAACAAGGAATTATTTCGCCCATATATAAAGGTGGCTGCCTTAGTGACCCCGCCAACTATCTACCTGTCTCCTGCTTCCGGTGCTATCAAAAGTCATGGAATCAATTGTGGCAGATTCTCTGTCGGAACATTTCAAAAGGTACAAAATTCTTTCGACAGCCCAATGTGGGTTCAGGAAAAAGCAATCCTGCTTCTTGTTGGAGATGAATGGACTGGAACAGCGGACGGAAAAGATGCTGTGATTTATCTCGACTTCTCGAAAGCATTTGATCGGGCAATTCATAATATTTTGCTACAGAAGCTCTACAATTATGGCATTAGAGATTTCGTGTTTGATTGGATTAGAGCTTTCCTCCGTCAACGGATCATATAAGTTCGTGTTTCTGATTCCTTATCCGTATCTATCAACGTCATCCGCGGTGTTCCACAAGGGTCTGTNAGGGTCTGTACTATGCCCTCGTTTTTTCCTCACATTCATAATTTATGTACCGAATGTGTTAGTTTTGAAAGCCATACTGTTCGCAGACGATGTCATGATCTGGAATACAGTAAAATAATCTGGTGGCTCTCTAAAACTTCAATAAACATAAGAGGTAGCTTATCAATGGTTAGAGAAGAATGAAATTGAATTGAATGTGTCTAAATGCAAAATCCTATCCCTACGCCGCAAGAGAAGATTCCCGTATTTCCTCGGGAATCAGCAGTTTCCACATACTTCAAGTGAAAACGACTTGTTGTTCAAGAAGATTTAAACTGTTCGATCAACTACGGTAAGACTTGGTCCGCTGCAGTGAAGAATGTAGGCTTACTTAGGCGAGTCTGTGGTCAGTTTGAATCAACACTGTTCCGACGTTTGTTGTCAGTGTACATTCGACCGTACAAAGAGTAAGCCATTCGAGCTTGGAGTTCATGGTGGCAAGGTGATCGTAAGATGCTGGAGTGTGCACAAAGGATGGCCACGAAGAAGGTCAAGGCATTGAATCGCCTCACCTATGAGGAGGAGTTACGATCATTGGGAATTTCTTCTACCCAGTGCCGCCGAATTTGGGAAGACTCGACTTTTACATATCAAATACTGCAGAACCCAACCGATCCATGTCGGCCACTGCTTATGTTATCGAACAATATACACTTTGGGGGACACCATTTCAAGTTAATGATTTAAAAGTGTCGACCAGGATGCGGGCACCAGTCTTTTGCAGTCAGAGTATGCAGCACTTAGAACACCCTTCCATGTCATGCTGGTGGTGCACTAACTAGTGAATCCTTCAAGCGGTGACTAGATGAAACCCTGGTACATCTCGCATTCATACACAACTAAAAATAAACGCAAATTAGCTGAAGACCGCATTATCCCTTATCTCCTACCTGGAACCCTATATTATTTGTTGGGGCTTTTGGGGGTTCATATGAAATTGTACTGTTATTAAAAATATAAAATATAAGGTTTAAGATTAGCTTTGTTATCTGACCTAGATTAGCTGAGTTTTGGAGGTAATAAAATGATAAACTCAAGAATAATCTAAACAAATAAAAACCGTCCTAATCTTGTATGCTGTGGAACTGGTGCATTATTGATAAAAACCGTGACTAAAAGATAGCAATATTTAAAACGATAGACACACCTAATGTCTAGGACCTTGATTTTCACACAAGCAATTTGTAGAATAAGTATTAGGCTTTTATGCAGTAATAGGGTTGTTTGAGCTAAGATAGCGTCTCGTTGTAAAGTTTTTGATGAAATGGCGCAGCTACTATGGATGCCGATTGACGAAATTGTATGGAATGTTTACTTTCAGGAGATTTATTATCAATCCGTTATAGGCCGAAATCATGCATAAATCCATGAGCGGTTAATTTTTTTGGTAAACAACATTTCCATCACCAATGCTTTTGATGAATGCGCACCTAGAATGTGTCCATCTAGCTCTTTTCAATACATTGAAAATAACTATTGGTTCATAGACCTTACGTAAAAATGATCATTTTTGATTCGATGTGGAATTTGAATTAGACATCCCGGCAGATCACGCTGTACCGAAACATGTGTCATGTCATGTACATTTCTTTTTCTCAAACGGAACAGCCAATTGCATCCTGTGATGAACAATAAATGCAATACCTGATAACGAACAGTACACTACACACCTAGCTTTTTAACGGGGGAGGTCAAATTGGGTTTTGTAAACGTGAATTGTATGTTTTGGGAAATAAAAATCACTGCCGTCATGTGAATGAGAGCTAAGCGATTGAGAAAGTAAATTCACTCCGGAGATTGTGTTTTGTGTTCAATTTGTTTCAAACACTTTCGAGCAGAAAATGTGGTAACCTTGGTAACAAACGGTATTTCTCTGAAAACGTGATAATATAAATTATTTACTTCAACTATTTCAATTTGAAAGCACGGAAAATTCGAAAACGACTTTTGTGTTGGCTACAAAAGTATCGGGGTTATCCATCACAATTCAATTATACCAGTAATTGTCCTTTGTTGATGGACTAATCAAAACTAGTTTTGATGTAACTAACTAGTTAATCTTATACTGATAAATGCCACAATCGTCAAAGTCGAATCTGGATTAATAGAGGGTTGCTTGCAGCAACAGTTCTTATGAGTTCAATTAAAATGTGGGTAATGTTCGACTGTCATTCATTGTAGAAACCGTTCGAAATCAATTAATGTGATATTAAAATACATTGCAGTAAGCGACTGATAGTCAAAGAATGTATTTCCGAATGATATTCATATAATGAGAGATAATTTGTTACAATGTTTCATTCAATATCATTCTCTAGTCTATACTATTTCTATTCGGATGATAGTTATTCATTCGATTGTGAGAACAGTTTCGCAAACAAATCAATTCATGAATGGGATGTCAGTCAGATGAATTTTGTTTATAAACCGAAGTTGTTTTTGTTTTCTCGATTCTCAAGTCAACTTCTAATCGGATAGAATTTTATCAGAGCAATGCAAACGCCTTAAGCGGCTTATCAGAGATTCCCGGTCAACTCGATGTGCTTGATAAAAGGTCACGTGGGCCACTCATTATCTTCGTTATCTGATTCAAGGTTAACCCAACGGAACGAATCAGTAGGCAGTGAGTGATTGTTACAACTGAACTCGGAAAAGTGTTCCTGATCCGTTTCTAGATGCGTTCGGAAGCTCAAATACACAAACCTGTGTTATTCAATTAACGATATCAAATCCTTTGGGGGTTGACGTTACATTTGTTAATTTGTGTAGGAGTTTTGGGATCTGATGCGTAAACATGTTTACGGAAGCTGTGTGACGGAATATGTCGCTTTGGTTCTGAATATCTGCAAAATGGATTAGACCAATTTTCTTTCGAGGCAAAACGCTTACTTATTTGAGAAACCTAAAGTAAAACCTCGAGTTTCGTTAAGGAACAAGGATACTTACTCTCACGATTAAAACCCAACACTCGGCCTCAACAAATGGTTCTGTGAAGCATTGATAACATTGGTTAAAACTATCGCACTTTACTGACGTACATGGATGAAAGGATAATAAATGTGCCTGACTGTAATGGCCTGGTACACCTGATGTACGTTAGTTTCTGCACGTATGACTCACGTAATCAGCCTGAAGCACTTGATGATTTCTGAGTACGTTGATTATAAGCAGTGTGAAATTGAACAGCGCACAATGCGGACAGACAATTCCACTTAGTTGTGCTAGCAAACTTGGGAGAATAGCGGTCCGAAACCAAGTGTAATCCAAAGAGACATTCTAATTTCCCGATTACCTGAAATGTGAAGGATGGACTAAACATGACTTATATAGACAGAAGAATCAGCTTGAAAATTGGTGTGCGGTAGTTGCTGCGTAAGTTCCTGTGAAGGAGAAGGTTTCAGCCATGTTATCTTTGCGAAATTTATATTCTTTTAGTCCAGAATCACGAAAGATAGCAATAAAAACAGAAAAAAGGGACACTCCTGAGGGGTATATTTTCTTCTCTTGTGTTGAAAGCAACGCCGTGGTGTACAGATATAATGTCATGGTCAAGTCAGATTAACGTGTATTTGAATTTTCAAACAAAACAACACAGTGGCGAACAATCTCTTTCTTAGTGACGTCTAGTTATGCCAATATATTGTTATTTGTTCATGTTGCTCCTGGAATAACATTGACACAAATATCTTGATGATTATTTCATGGTATTGTGTAACATGTTGCAAACCACATTGGAGAAGGCATTTCCTTTGTTCGTAGTAGAAGCAATTTGCCTAGAATAAACTCAGTTTTGCATGATTTACAAGGTGGGTGTTATACCGTAATTGTGGTGTTCGTTGGAGCATGGAATTATTTATTAGTTTCATTAACCAGTTTCAAGAAAAATTAGTCTGTACTTTCACACTGCAAACCTTGGCAATTTAAATAGCTCAACCTGTTGTATGTTGTGCTCAGGCCCCCAGTTCTCACCACTCAGTTCACCTAAACATGGATTGACTTACTCGGCCCCCGGTTTATTACTGTTTGGGACGAAGCGGTAGTCGGAGCAGAACAATTCCTCATCCTGCCCGACCGTCAGTCCCGCGAATGTAATTGCAAAAAACCAAAACCTATCATTAGTCTCGCGGATCGATCACGAGCACTTTTGGCGACATATCGGATCCGGCAATCTGAGACAGAACACATAAAAACGTATTTCTCATTTTTTTCTTTTCTTGTGAAGAGAAAAACTTTGAAGCAATCAGGGATCAATTTTATCATCTCTGGATCGCTATTTCGTTTTCTAAAAATCCTTTTAATAGAAATACGCATATTATGTGACCGATAACAGAAATTTTGTCCGAAGGAATTCCGTTGTGGCTATTGTTTCGATATGGATTGCCTTACAGTTGGAGTCCCTGTCTGTAGTACAAGCGATCCAAACTAAGCCCTTGATTCAGCTTCTTTTCCAAACATTTTCGGTAGTTCTGATTTTATTTCTGTAAGCGTAGCCTCCCCGCGTCTGTGTTTGGAGATACTTTAGACGAAGATCAGGTTCTCAGTCCACCATAAATTGACAAATGTAATTGCTTTCAGCGATAAGCATGCAATTCGATTGCAATTATTTTATATTTATAACGCTACTTAAATAGTTAGTTCCAACTGTTTTTCAAAACTGATCCACCATTCGTTCATGACGGGAAATTAAACGATCCTGAAAATTTGTGATTCCTGACTAGTACGCCAGACCACATTTAATGATACACTTCCGATAAACTTCAGTATACCGACAGCCTCATTGTCATTTACTCCGCACTGAGTAAATATTGACACAATAAGTTCTAATAATGACTTCCAAATGACGTACTGAAACAGGATCATTTTGTAGAATTTCTGAAAGTGAATGAACTCCTGTTTGTAGAAATTGAATACTGGGACGTGAATGAATGTAGTTCAGTGAAATTCGTAACAGCTTATTTTCAAGCGAATATAGCTTTATTCATAATTTGCGCAAAGAAACGGAGTCGTTCGCAGCGAACAAAAAGTGCATGTTTGTTGATCGATAATACGCACAGGTCACTATAATGAAAAATGAGAGATGGGTGACAAAGCAGACTTGTGGGTGAAAACGTGTGGAGGATGGCAAACAGATTCAACAACGAACGTGTAATGCACAGTCTAGTTGAGAATGCAGAAAATTAGTAGTAGTGAAGATCTTAAGTAATTTATATTATTAAATTATATATATGATTAGTTTGGATGTTGTCTTAAATTCGGTCCAGTTCTTATGTCAATTCAAGTGAAGTCAAGAGTGTACTTTATTCGTCCAATATGGACAGAACGTTCATTGACAAGAATTTTTTCCCATTTTTTGGTATACACGCCATTATCTCAAAGTCACGAAGTGATAAACAGACATACGAAATGTTTCAAACCAGGAGCATCTGTGCCTGTCCCATCTTGGAACCGGTTTTAAACCTGATCACGCTTAGCTAGTGGCTAATGAACGAATCCAAAAACATCTTACTTTGATTCACCAGGTTTTTTTCAGATTTTTCAAATCTAGAATAACGCCCTACAACGGAATTGCTATTCGGCAGCTAGAAGAATAGATGATAGGGTGCTACAACTTGGCGACATCTGCTGAGGTGTAAGGTCACCCCACATAATCTAAAGCATATCGTTCTGCAATACGGATATGTCTGTCAGGTGTTCCACGGATTGGAACTTCACTATGTTCTGGCATATTGATTTCAATGAATATTCAATTACTTGCAAATGCATGTGCTTAAGAAACTATGATATGTAGAAGAATTTTCGGGAGAAGTTAAGCTCGCCAGATTTTATGTATGAATCCACAGGGTACATTATTCAGAATAAAATATTCCTTTTTTAAGCATGGTATCGTCATCAACAGTGATACAAACCCGCGCGAAATAGCTGTCAAAATAGTTGAGATGGGTAAAAGAACACAGAAAACTCATGAGTTCTGTTGGGCTACCGTTTCACTGGAAACCCAATCCGACTACTAATCTTTTCACTGAATAATCATCAGTCGCTTGTGGCACAACTCCGATCTGTAAATGCCAAATTCTAGTTATCTGTGGATACATTTGATTATGCTATCTTTAGAGCATTGGTTGTCACCACTGTTGGTGCATTTTACGACGGTCCATGTGTTGACCCAACTCATGAGCGTACACATACATATGTGCTTAGTTGACAGCTGAATGTCCTAAACAAGGTCGGCCGAAAAGCCCGCTTACCTTATATGTGTCCACTGCCTTCAATCACACACGATTTACCCACTTCTCAAAGAGAAACGGACTGTTTTCATTCTTATCAAGTCAGCTCGCTGGCTGGAACTATCGGCATACAAACATTCGAAGATTGTTTCTTGACAGCTTCCCGATAGTCTGAGTGGCGCCACGCATCAGACTCTTCTATAATGCTCTCACTCACTCATGTATTATCTATTACAGAAATGCTTTTTGAACTCCCCGATTAACTATGCGATAGTCTTATGAAGTTAGATGATCATATTTCGTGGGCTACTTTTTGGACCAGTTGATGCATTATCAATAATGTGGATTCATAATGATCCCACATATTGTACAGTAACACATAATAGAACATAGAACCGCACTCACTAGGGTTTCATCGCTTGAATAGGCCGACTTACTGTAATCTGCTGGTTGGGAAAAGCGGTCGCTGTCAGGAAACGATTTAGACATAAACTATAATTGCATATTCTTATTCCATAATAAGCATAATGTACGGTAAGGTAGTGAACTCCATCAGCAATAGAACTGCCGTCAAAAGAGACTGGTGAATAATTCGCCCAGAACGGCGTTTATCCATTCTGCATTCGCACTTTTGAAGAACGTGATTAGGAGAACAAATAGTTTTGAAAACGTTCCCGGGTTTTAGAAGAAAATAACACGATTTCATATATTACCGTAAATGGAGTCTTGCGAACAGTCCTTTTTCTTCCTCGAATGTACTGATTAACTTACCTGGTGCATGCAGAAAAAAACAAGAAAAAATAAAGTAGCATCATGCACTAACGAAAACTTAAGTGGCCCGAGAAACGAGCTCCAAAAGACACTATTCCAGTGTCCTAGACGAAATCGAAGAAGGTGCTAATGAGATGAAACTTGAGTGGTTAAGCAGTCGCTTTGGACGTACTGACGACGAATAAATTACTTTCAGCACTTTCAAATAATAAACAGGAAACACCAAGGTTTTACAATTGTTTAAACTGGCCGTCTTCAATAAGACCACAATTATGTTGCGAGAATTTGGCATGGCCAAGTCTGTTTGGCAAACACATCAAATAAACAATTATATAACATACAAAAATCACTAACACATTTCGCAAATGAAAGTAACCATTGCGTACTGTAGTCCACGGACTGCTGTCGAAACACTCGGTTGGATGGGGAATCGTTGCTGACGATGCCCACTGGTTACCACCACTGGTTCATCATGGTTGAGATTCTCGCCTTACTTTTAGATCGAACTGGAGTCCAGTTATCTGCTATCAGACTGAGTCTCAGAAGTAAATTTGATCATTATCAATATCATTAGGGTTGACACATTACCTCAACCAAAGTAAAATTATCGAACCAAAATGTAATATGTATTGGCGAATTACTTTTGTGAGCAAATATACCCACCTGGAATCAAGCAAATGATGAACCTTACAGAGCACTACAAGGAAACGGATAATAAAACACATTTGTGAAATTCAGTTTCACAAAAAGCAAAATGAAAATCATCCAATTTTAATGATGAGAGAGTGACCTAGCAGCGTTTTGAGGAAACTATGAGAATGAGATTGTCTACTCATCGATGATGAACTTCTTTAACATATACCATAATGTAGGTTCGCCTACCTCCTCCCCGACGCATTCACATTCGGCTTAACAAAGTTTACATTTGTAAGGGTGAGAGGTTAGAAAACACTCGCCGATTGATTGCTAAAGTCATTGCTCCAGCAAATGCATACAATTGAATACAATCCATATTAGAGTACTGACAATATCAAATGGTCGAATCTTTTTAATCGTCCATGACCGTTTCTATTTCACTCTCTTCACAGCCTTACGGCAACTCTGGCAGCCATCGGAGCGGCCAGCGTACCTAGCGCGGGACTCGTAACAATGATGCTAGTTCTAACCTCTGTCGGTCTGCCAACAAAGGATATCTCACTGATTCTTGCTGTGGACTGGCTCTTGTAAGTGCCCAAATATTGTCACTGATCGCTATTTTCCATTGGAATTTGTGTATCTCCCTCTCTCCTCCTAAATGTATTCAGTCGTAACTTTGACAAACAACATAACCAACTGTGGAACGCAATGCAGAACAAGAATCGCGATTGACATCACTGTTTTCAGGTGAAAGATGCACACCACTAAACGGCTCAAAACTGTTTATATTGTTGTTTATTTGTTTTTATTGCTCTAGCATCAGTGCACAAACCAACTGTCTATAAGTTTCAGTCAATCTTTTATTTTTCCTCGCATGTTCATAGTTAGGTAATAAACAATTTCTGATATGTTCATCAGTCTTGGTGGCAGGAAAACGGTATCAGATTCGTTCCTGATATTTGACTGCACAACAAAAGTTAAGAGAAATCGTAAATTAATGGACAGAAAGATAAACGTCCCATGTTATCCTGTGCGCACTACACCATCATATGGAGGCGCTCGCATTCTTAACTTGTTACTTACGATTCTAGTCTTGTATTAACTACTCATTATCGATCTCAAAGATTTTAAACATTTATTATGGGAATAACTTACAAGCTCATGCTTTTCTGGTCCCATGGGTTCGTGCGGTGAAGTAAGAAACAGTGATACATACAGTTCTTTGTGTAAAATGTCACGTTTCCCACTGCTTCACGCAGCTCACTTATGTTGGAACGTAAGGTGTGCCAGTGTTTCATCGAGCCTTAGTTTGAAAGACTCAATGCTTGGAGCACAGACGACGTAGGATGGTAGAGAGTTCCAGGTCGAACACACTCTAACTGCGAATGACTGACGCCGGTATTCCAAGCGGCATTTTGAGATTACTAGTTTAAATGGGTGTCCTTTACGATGAACGTTGGGTGATAATTTCAGAAGCGGGCGACACGGATGACTTAGGTTTTGCATTATTTGGTATACCATAATCCTATCTCCTCTGATGCGCCGGTAATGATGGAAATATAATCCCAGTGACTTCAGTCTCTCTTTGTATGAAAACCGATTCAACCCCGTTACCATTTTTGTGGCCATCCTTTGTGGACGCTCCAGCATCTTGCAATCAGGCTGTAGCCATGGATTCCAGGCCTGGATAGCGTATTATGTGAGTGGTCGAATGTATGCTGATAGTAGGCGGGGTAATAAAGCTGACTCAAACCGGCCGAAGACCCGCTTAAGCAAGCCGACATTCTTTATAGCTGCTTTGGACACCTTGGTGTAGTTGTGTGAGCAGCTTAAGTTTTCTTGAATGATGATACCCAGGTCCTTCCCACTTGTGGCGTGTGGCAGTTGTTCATTTCCGAGGAAATATGCAAATCTTCCCCTGTGCCGTAGAGATAGAACCTTGCATTTTGGCACATTGAATTCTATATCGTTCATAAGGGACCACAGATGATCTGCATTCAACGTTTCTTGGAGTGTCAGTTGGTTGCGTTACTGTATTCCAAATTTTGGCGTCATCTGCGTCATCTGATTATTATTGTTTGCATTTTCCACCATCTACCTATCACAAACATTGCATTCACATACTCAAAGCGATCTCAGATCATGATATTAATATATAATAACTAATAGAACTTTACATATGACTACCTGAAGCGATAAATGAAAAATAAGTTTATCCACTTTTTCACCTTTTTCTCAGTCTTTTAGTTTTTGTCTTTTTCACTTCCTTTTTATATTTATTGAATATACAAATGTACAATCAACTTTCAGGAAGGGGGCTGCGGCCATACAAAGGCTGCCTGGGGAAAATACAGTCATAGGGAAGGCGGGCGGCGATGGAGCAGTTTGAACCCGGAACACCCAGGTCACTAGTTGGTGATATAACCATTTGGCCCAATAATGAGAATACTAGTAGTGATTTTGTTTATTGTTCTTCTGTGGATTTCAGGGATATCCACAGGAGAATTCGGAGCACCTTCTGCGTTTACGATATTCATCGCAATCGGTGGAAAAATAAGAGCTATACGGAAGACTAACACCATATGGGATGCAACTGGTGACTGGCTGTCTTATCTTGTTTACTATATATGTATTGAACTCCGAAAACGGTTATGCACGCTGTGAATTATCCTTCTACATAGACTCACTCCATCAGTTTGGATCATTTGAGGTCACGCCGGATGAATCGCATAGGTGATTTTCACTTATTTGTTATACGTGAGTTAATGTCACGAGGGCAACTGACGGCTCTCATCACCTCGTAGGATCCTATATCTTCTTGTGGTTGTGGTTGCAACTTATCCACGCCGGGGATCTATAGTGAAAACTCCCTTTGGTGAATCACTGTCACGAATTATGCTGTCCGTACATTAATCTTCACGTCTTAAACTTCCCTACCCCACAATTAGAATCATTTTCCTTCACCTACCATGTTCCATGAGTCATATTCTGGGCTGCTGTTAGCTGGTAGAGGAAGGACCGGCAGCTGAATTTCTTAACTCGAGTGTTGTTCTTATTATAAAGGTTATTCAACTTTGTATGATATTTATAAGGTCTCCGTTGTATTTCCATATGTGATCACGAGAATAACTTGTCCCCTATCACATGCGTGTCCATTCACCATTATTCATTAACCACATGACCAATTGAACAAAAGTGCTTTTCCCAGAGGCATTGCACTGATCAAAAGATGTGTTCAGGCCTAACCACATGACAGGTCAAACATCAATCCACCAGATTTTACTTTCAATAATGGGTTTTCAGGGTATAACTGTAAACTATCAGTAGTTTCGTCTATGTTTAAAATAAACTTTGCGCCCGTCCATGATTATCGTGATTGATTTCTTCACCCCGGGAAACGTTCCTTTGGCTTAGAAGTCTTGCATGCAACCAACTTTATATGTATATATAGTAATATGTATTAATGTTTTGAAATGGCTTATATTATCACTTTACAGGGACCGAATTCGAACTTCAATCAATGTTCTAGGAGACGCGGTTGGTGCCGGGATAGTGGACCACCTTTGTCGCAAAGAATTAGCCGAGAAGGATGCTGAGACTGAGAGAGAATTAGATGAAGCAGTTGAGGAGTTCAGCAAACGTATGTCCCTTCCCACCTCCACGGCTGCTGGAGACCAGACAATGCCCACGGATCGTCGTCGATGGAGTAAAAAGCGAATGAGTGTAGCTGCGGCGATGAAGTTGCAAGAGAATGTATCTCCATTGTCTAGTGCTATTCCTGCAGCAGCGATTGTTGATCACGGATCCCCTTCCAGGAGTCAACCATACACAACAACCGAACCGGTTGAAGATATCGATGCATAATATACTTAGATAACGTAGAGATAACTAGAACATTATAATGTCTGATGGAACACCGTCAGCTCTTGTACACTTTAGTGATTCAAGTTGTTCAAGTTGTCAAACATAACCACAGTTAGTTTATATATGATGAAATTACGGCATTGGCCGATTTCTCAAGTTCACGTAATTTGAGAGATTATGTACTGTGTTCAATCTCTCGCCAAACGAGTTTGTTCACAATTGACGACTTATCAACCGATCAATCTATACTAATTCTGACAAGTTGCTTAAATGGATCGTGGTGACAGGGTATTGTGTGCGTTTCTTTGAACCCTATAGACAATAAATTCGATCCTGTTTTGCATATCCTTATCTGTATCTGTGCATTTGCATGACAGCACTTGCGCTGCTATGCACAATGTGAAACCTATATACAATCGTTTTGCTACACGGTGCACACGTGTCCACTTCTGATAATGCACAGACGCTCAATTATATTTGTCTTATATTAGGATTGTTGCTGTTGTTGTTGTGTCTTCTCCTCGGGTGATCTGCGGCATCCTTTATGACCGTCTTCCCCCAGGTTGCTTCCGTGTGGTCCGAGTCAACGTACCTCCATATTGTGTTCTCATGATTCTGTATTGTAACACAATTTTTCGCTTCTCTGCAAACTTACTCCGACCCCCGATCCCCTGTCCGGAAGAAACACGTGCATATGCGTTCTTTCTGCTTGTCGATCGGCCTGTCTGTCTGTCTGTCTGCGCTTGGCTATTTTTTTTTCTGTTTCGGTCCGTTGTTAACGCCCTGCTTATTCTGAACTTATCATTTTATCCGCATTTTTCTGTATGTATATAAATAATAAACATCCAAACATTCACCATATAAATAAAAATAATCGTTCAAATTGCTTGGGTAAAGTAAATCTTCAGTAAACATTTGAATCATTTGAACAACAATGACCCTACAGCTAGAAGTAAATACCTGGCTAGGAACAGCTTGTTTATGAGATTTTAATTTTCTCCCATTATTTTATTCAATATTATATGTTGAGATGATTACTCCTGTTCAGCCATCTCCTATGTAGTTGTATTACCGAACGGGGATTGTTTATCAAGTAATATCAACAATGGATGAAACGATTCACCTGCAGGCGGTATATTTTCCTGGAGCCGTCGAACATTTGACTGTGTTGTCCTTGAAAAATGAATACAGTCGCGAGCTGCCGTTGCAGACAAAAATCCATGCATGATTATCGGTAAAATGTCAACGCTCAGTTTGAAAAATAAAAGTGCGTGGGTATTCCAGTTAAAGTTTACATTTCATTTTTAGTTCACCTAATATTGTACCAAGAAGTTTGTAAATGTGATACCATGCGTGTTGAATTGCTCTGTACCAAGACTTTCTTTCAATTTTTCTGGTTATTTTTTCCTACCTTTTATACAATTTTCAGGAGGGGGGAACAGCCAATCAGAGAGCTACCTTACAACAAACAATCGGGAAGCCAGTTGTTGTTGTTGGTGGTGGTGCTGGTGATTATGGTGCTGGTGATGGTGGTAGGGATCTAAACACAGATCTTCCGGAGTGATAATTTGGTGAATGCACATCCAGGCGACCACCGCCCTCAAACTTAAAACCGTACATGAAACAAAAGTCAAGTATAAATCTAGTCATGTAACATGGTTAACTTGTAAGCAAAACCTCGTTATCTACCAAAGGTAATAGCTCAAATTTTTTTGAACAAGTGATTCGTCAATGAAAATATGGAGAATTGACCGACCGCATTGTATATTGTACATTGCATTCATGCTCGGACGTTCGCTTAACAGTAGGGATCCCAACTGCAACACTGATTCTCTACAGCACTCCTCTCACTGTGACCCCGCCCCCTTTATCTGTATCTTTCCTTATTCGAATTGCAGTTAACTGCTTATTGTTTGAGAGGGAAATGTTACAAATCTGTTGTTCCGTAGCCACACATGAAACTTACTCATTGGAGACAGATAGGCGCCGATTCAAATTTCAAAACCATTCACACCCTTATCCGACGTCGATCATTACAACTGAGAATTTTAGTTTTTATGATTTGTTATGTGTTCAAGTTAGGTATGTTTCCTTCAACCATAAGAATTTTTCCTCCTCTGTTTTATTCTCTTCGTGCACCAAAAATAGCCTGCACAAAGACTGTAATGCCCAATTCGCCATCCACGAGTGTTAGGAAACTCCACAACAAGGCAAATCAGACCGAGAAGCGCTAACCTTCGGTATCACAATCACCATTGGTCAACTTGAAAACTGTTGCTCCTGATCTACAGAGAAGGGCACGACACCAGGTATCCCAACACTTTCCTAGTATCTCTCTGTCTTCCTTCTGTGCTCATTGGATCGGGATTCCGCCATACTTAAACTTAATCTATAATTTATCATATATTCTAGTGAACACGTTTGACGATTCGTGTATACCCGTGTGACCCTCGTATGGTTTAGCGAGGCGATTGCTACCTGTGAGAGATCCATTAAAGATAATAATTTGTAAAGACCACTCTCGTTGGATCTATTGCGTTTATTGTTCACTTTTTTGTGTCCAGCAAGCATGACGTTTCTGATTGGCTTACAAACGATTGCCTTAGTGTGTGTGCACTTCAGTTACAGCTTCAGTTTGTACAATCATTAACCATGCATTATCGTGCGCCGGTTTTTTGCTGTTTTTAGCCGCCGATTTAGATGAACATTTGGCGAAAACAGGAAAAAATTGAAAGTAGAATTGAAGAGAAAATTTAGAATTTCAGTGGATTAATCTTGCAGAGAAATTGACAAGATGCAAGAACGCCATTGTTTACCACACGCAATCATATCAATTATTATATCTAACCATCGGATACGATTATTCCGAGGTCTCCATCTAGGGTGCCTAACAGGACCTATGTGACCCACACTCCTGGTTAAGTTTTTCATGCCCTCATGTCAGGTCTTAGTTTAACCACACTTGGCTTTCTTCCAATCAGTACTTGCCTCGGCGAACATCGCTCGCCTTGTTATCCTATTTGGTGCCTTGCGTAATACATATCCCAAACAACGTAATCTATGGAGGTCGACCATTTGCTTCAGTGGGCGATCGCATTTACGTACAACTCTGTGCTTAACCTCAGCATTGCTCGTCCGGCTGCTCCACCAGATTCGTGCAATGCTGCATAAACAACGGTGTTCAAACACCGACAGTTTATCTTTACCTGACTTTCTTATTGTCTAGTTTCTGCGCCGTATAGCAGAACTGGTCGAACTGCCGCAGTACACACTTGACCCTTCACAGACAGTCGAATTTCGCGACGGTGCCACAGATTTCTCAAGTTGGCAAACGCCAATCGAGCCTTATGTATGCGAGCTGACACTTCATCCGTGATGAGTCCACCGGGTGAGATATAGCTGCCCAGGTAACAAAACGTAATCACTTGCTCTATTACTTCCGCAGTTAGAGTAAAACTGGGTGCTGGACCAACCCAGTCTTGTGGCAACATTTTACACTTTCCAGGTGCAAAACGCGTACCGAACATGGCTACACTAGCACTCAAACTTTCCAGAAAAGCTTGTAACACACATGATTCTTCCCTTAGCAGCACAATGTAGTTTGCATACTCCAGATCAAACAGCTTTCCACCTGGTAGTAAATCGATGCCACTATCCTCGCACGAGGATAGGGCTGTTTCCATGATCAAATCTATAACAATGTTAAATAGAAAAGGAGAAAGAGGGTAACCGTGACGAACACCACTTCTGTGATGAACTCGGGCGAAAAAGTGCCGTAAGCTTGGACTCGCCCTGGGTTATTAGTATAAAGAGACTGTAATATTGAAATCAATTTCTCCGGCACAACTTTCAGAGAAAGGCAGTTCCAGAGTTTGGGGCGGTTGACAGAGTCGAAAGCCACTGTAATATCAATGGAGACATTGATGGTGGGTTGGTGCTCCAGAGTTTGGCGAAGAGTGAAGATGTGGTCGATACAACCTTGACCTGGTCTAAAGCCAGGCTGGTTCTCACGCGTGCACCGTTCACGTGCCGCGGACAATCGATGGAGTATGTCACCAGCGGGAAGTTTAGAAACGATGTTGAACAAACAAATTCCTCTCTGGTTTTCACTAGAGTATCCGCCACTTTTCTTGTAAATGGGTGTGATGACCTATTTACACTATTCAGTTGGAGCTTGTTCTCTCTCCTACACTAAGTCCAGGAGGGTTGTTAACTCCGAAAACGCATAAGGCCTCCAACCCAGACGAGCTGTCCCCAT
>UZAN01041613.1:41877-56741 GCA_900618425.1 Echinostoma caproni
ATGGGGACAGCTCGTCTGGGTTGGAGGCCTTATGCGTTTTGAGTTGGCGTATTTTCCGGGAAACGTCCATTTCTTATGGAGCACTGGCATCTAATTGTAGTATTTGCCCAGTCGAGGTGGAGGGTGACAGTTCAGATGTCGAAAGGTGCCAGTTGAACTGAGCCTCGAACCGTTCAGCCCAACGATCAAGACGGCGTTCCTGATGGTGTGCAGTTCATGAGAAAATGAAAGCCCACCAATGTTAGCGTTATACCTGTAACGACTACTGTGTGCAAACCAGGACGGGGTGTTCATCTGTCATCGGGTAAACCGCAGACAGATTTTATCGTGGTACGGTAGACGAACTCATCCACTATATACCTGTTGGCCACTGATTCTGGTCTCTTGTCACAGCAGATTCTACGAAATTTTTAGCTTTTGCTGCTCTCAATACTCACTGTGATCCCAGATATTCCCCGAAAATCATCTACGGTAATATTTGTCCGGAACTTCCGTTGCTGGACTGCTTCAGATCATCCAATCTATCTGTTCAAATTCAACTAAATGTTTTGTCTCTTCTGGTGAATCCACTTTAACCTCAAGTGAATCCAACCAATCGTATTCTAGCAGGAACTAAACAGAGTACTTGGTTGCTCTGCAGTCACACCTCTCCGATTGGATCAGGTCTATCTAAACCATATCCTGTCGGAGTGAAATGATTTCTCCATAGACAAGCAAAAGTACTTTTTAAATGAGTTAACGAGCGAGAATCAAAGGTTCCGTAAGGTGTATACGTTGATTATGTGAACTTTCGACGAGGATGAACAAACCCGGTAGTATTTCGCCTCGAGCGAAGAAGGAAATCACGTAAAAATAGATCGATAAATCGGACACCGTGTTGGAATGAATGATTGCATGAGTGGGTTCAGTCTAGGTCCTCAGTGGCTTAGTGAATAAATTCCACTGAGGTAACAACCAGGGCAACAATGTCAATAAATTAGTGTTAAGCCAAGGCAGCACAAAGATCGATCTCTAAGGCCTCTGTAAGTCGTATTAACCGCAAGTGATGGCCGATGTTAACTGACTAATAGGAAGATTTTCTAGTGATGTAGCCTAGCTTCTCGACTGTAAATGTGCGATAAACCTTTTGATAAACTCTGAAGGCTAACCATTACCTTTTGGTTTAGGTTCAGCCTGTTATATATCAGATCAAACTTCCGCAGGCTGACGTGCTGCGGAGTTCGTGTTCCAAGTCGGTGTACTTTATTTGAACTAAAAATACATCAATTTCACAGTCTTGTTTTCATCTCATAAGGTTGTAAACTTGTTTTAACTGGCATCAATCACAATGAGCTCTTCAAATCGTTGTTATGCTTCATTGATCCCAGATAGGCTTTTTGTTTACCAAAGTTACCAGTACAGAGCCGGCAAGCCAGTTCCTGTGTTACATATTGAATGATTGCACAAAGTTTGGAGTACTAATGAGCGGTAGTGAGAGTATACCTCGGGTCTAGTGTTTCGTGAGTGGACGGCTCAGTAGATCAACTGATGATGATTGCATGGTAAAATGAAGTCTGAAGTNTCAGTCCAAATAACTGCCACATATCCTACACCACTTCTCAAAAGTATTTATGAAGTAAATGTAAGTCAATAAATTGACTGAGATAGGGACAGGTTGTTTCACACCGGATAGAACGGAAAGCCTTCATATAACTCCTTTTTGACGATTTACTCTCTAATCACGCTAACCGGGACTATCAAATCTGCACAGTTTTTGGCTTCATGTGTAACGCCAAAACATCCGTCTTGTAACGTATTTCTCACATCATCAATACTCACGCTGAGTTCAATAATCTGTCACTTTGTATTACTGCCGGAGTGGTTTTTATTGGTATACACCGGATTAATACGTCAAAGTGTTTCAAAGGTAATTCGCAACCAATTTCGGGCAGCAAAAAGTGCTGAAATTCAAATGTTCGTGGACATTTCATAAAGCGATAATAAAAACGTTTTGCGTATTCAAAACATCGAGCCACTGAAGCAAAGAACTACAGAAACGATATAAGAAAAGTACCTTCCAAAGTGAATCATACAGGCATACGAATACATAGAAGTTTATCCCCTACCAGTCTGTTCAGTTCTTTTTCCGATGAAACAAATAAATGCGAATGAATCTCCAAGTACAGCTTTGATAAAAAGTGAGAAAACGCTGAAACCTGGGTTGGGATCAGTGTCGCCCGGTTTCCTCCTCGAGCTTTGAGCAAAGATTCCACACTTTAGTGATGAAGGACGTCGTGCAAAGTTGTACACCATAAAGGAGTGGGCTGGATCAGCCGCAATATTGGAAGTAGTGGCAGTGGTGGTGGAAGTAAAGCCGCAAATGTCAGGATTGCAGCACTTTGTGATTGTTGTGTACTCCCGCGCACCGCACTTATTCCAGATTAGTCTAAATCGCATTTATTTCCTCGTAACCACAATGCATTTGTTCACAAAACATTTCAGTGTGCACACAGAGCAATACTAGAAACTATGAAATACGTTTTGTTAAAAATACCTCTGTTGAAGGGGACTATGAACGTGAATTTAAGCCCACGAACAAAAAAAGTCATGCACGGGAAATTTCCTGAAACCTCGAAAAACGTTACTGTCACTTTTAAGTCACGATAAAGTTCGAATAAAAGAAGAACCAATAAATTTGAAGAGGATTAACATTGGTATTGTGGTCTCCGCATCCACGGAAAACACATATGTTAAGAGAACACTCACTCAGAGGTGGACAATTGTTTTCATTGATTCATCTTCTAGCCTGTACAAAGCAAGTAAGGAAATGGCATGTTGAACGGGGATAGTNTAGTCTTCCAGTTATTTAAATGTCACGGTGATTGATTGATAGGGTTTTTAATTCCTAATAACGTTGACTTCTTTAGATATTTGCAACTGCACACGATCAAGTTGACTGAAACTTAGTATTCCGATAGATGTCAAATGTCTTTCCTGCTTAACGAGTCGTGAATAAGTGAAGCTTTAAGTGCAAACTACGAACAGTTTCCAAATTGTGTTGTTCAATATATTATAGATATTAAACAATCGGTGCAAGTGTTGCATGCTAGAAATTCAAATATTTGATGCTGTAGGTATTCCTCGACTTGACTAATCTTGACTTTGCTCACACCAGTGTTGTTGCTAATCCGCTACAGGTCAATTATCGACCGCATTTTGGGGAATGATGCATGTTAAGCCTGACAAAGCTTTCGTTATTCTCAACACGCGCAAGATTGCCTCCGAGATACCTTCTAATTTTGCGGAAACATTCGCGAGACCTTGTTAGATGGGTCGATTTTTGCTTCCGCGGTGTTCACAAAAGTGACCATATCAAGCTTATAATCACGCACGTCGTTTATCCTAGGGCATGCCAAAAGTTTACCGGATACAATATGATTTACAACAAAACTAGTTTACGTGACTGTGACCAAATCATGTTTCCGATTTTAACCTACGTTCTTTGCTGACGCACCTTACACTGCGTTTCATGAGCTCCCGTCGCGGTCAGAACGCGGTCACTATCAGTGAGTGCTTTAGGCAGGAACACGCACTAAACTCGAATGTGATCCGGTCGCATGTGGGGCACCGGGTTGCAATCGGTGCTAGGTCGAAGCGACGTTTTTCACAGGAGAAACATTCGCTGAATGCGTCCTCAGTAGAAAACAGAATATTTTAATGTTGGAGTGGAAAACGGTACGTGACGGGATTCGTTCGAGCGCATAGTACTTCTTAGGGAAAAAAAGAAATGATAAAAGACAAAAGTTTATTTACGGAAAGTAAAACATACTAAGTAGTATTCTAAACCTGGTAATGAACGATAAAATTTGCAACAGTGATGAAACTGACTTCATCTAATTTTTGGGCACGAAATGGATGTTAGGTTCTTGGGGTGTTTTGCAATACTAGTATTTATCGGGTCTTTATAATTTCAAATATTACCTAATATTCAGAAAAACACAACAAATCGATTCACCAATAACCATGAATTATTTTCGTAAAATAAGGGACAACATGGATTGCACCGTATACATTGGAATGCATCTAGTGTCAGCGCTTCTCCATGAATATACTGGTCACTCATACGTCGTGTTCAGTCACATGAACCTCGGTCGTAAACATAGAAGGCAGTACTGCGTGAAAAAAATACTTCCCCTTCTGATAAGGTGTTTAATGACGTTGGAAGGCGTCTCATCCATCTTATGGTACACCATCAGTAGTCCACAGCGACGTAATCGATTATCCTCATTACCAACTTATTGTTTACTTCACTAATCAGTACTCTTCTGGAATGCTACTTTCTTTTGGAATTTTAGACTTTTATAAGTGCAGCAAGTGTTTAAGAGCAAATGAGTTCTGTGATTACGTGTATGAGAATGCATAAAGGAGTGGTGATTATTTATAGGCGTACGCCAATAATACTCCAAATAGTAGAATGAATGGAACAATGTGGATTGCCACAATTAACGAATGGTTCTGGAATTTCAGTTCAGAGATGAATTCGGAATCACTGCTCGGCGAAGTGAATGACTGCCTTTTAATTCGTATGCGTATGCACAAGTTTCATTATGATGCATACGCTTACTACTGATGATGATGACAATTATGAAAAGGATTATACATCCAAGCGAACTTTCTTAACGACCCACATTCGATACTAAACCTTTCACTTTACATAAGGTGAAAGTATTATTTGCATAACATAAAAACAAATGGAATATTGTCAAAATATATTTCTCCATTGGTGAGCAAGTCGTCGACTGTGCTTACTGAATTTACTTTCAAAACCAAAAAGAATTCACTGTTATACTCGTAAAGTTTATTAATCAAATGTTAAGATAATTTGGGTCTTTCCAATAGTTTATATGATCACAAAATCCATGTGGTATCTGATTAACCGTACACAAGATATCTGGAGGTAGACACATACATTTGAGGTTTTACAGCAGACATATACAGTGTCCAACTAGGCCAAAAACGCATTTCAAATAAAACACGTGATGAAAATGTCTAACATTCTCTTTTTCTTCGTAGCTGGCTAACGGACCACAGCCGTGATTACAAACTTGAGAGACCAAGTGCCGTTCAATCGCTGTTGTAACTCACATGGTGTACGCATGATTTCTTAGATCTTGACTGTCGTTCCTCGCCGCGACGGTCGAAAAATGTCCAGCTTTAGGCCACAAGGGAGAGAGAAGTTGTAGACGTCTTGTCTATCATGGCCTCGGGCTGTGGTTTTGAACGTAGGCTTCGAGTATGAAGCTTATAGCTGACATTGAGTTTAATGGGAGATGTATATCTTTCCTCCTCCTCTATAAGCCTTAAATGTATCGTTGTAGAGTGGATTGGTTTACTTAAGTGGCACGACTGAAACGGTTTTGTATTCCACTTCTCCTGGAGAAAATGTACATATATATTCGCCACTTAAGAGCATTACCATGTGTCCCCATACTACTCAACGTCTCACTCTGTTAGCTCTCTGTGAAATAATTGACATCATTTATGCTTTAACGACAGATCCAGCCGGAATGTAGCATCGGTCACGAAATTGTGCTTACATGATTATTGAAAGATGTATAAGTCCTTTTTGTAATACTAAAACAAAACCGGCTTGTTATGTGACTGAAAAAGAATGCCCATCTATTGAGGTATTTCACCTTGCGTGTTACTGGTCCGTAACTCGTCGCATTATCATAACTATGGAAGTCATTAGTATTCGAAGGGTTAGTTATCAAGTCTATTCATGAAACCACTTTATTCACCTCGAGATATGAACTTTCAGCAACCACATAAGCAACATGTGTCAACCAATGCAAAATTTAATAACATAATCCAAAAATAAACAACACAGGAAAACGAATGGAATACTCTGATATTTATTATCAGTTTAGATAAGCACATTGTGCACATTTTCTATAGCTAATTAATAGTTTGGGAAAAAACTGACGAGATGTGAACCGACAGAACGTGAGCTTCATTTTGTGTTTTCATGAATTTACAATCAGCACGAGTGAATGAATAAGTGCGCACTGGTCAGGATCCAGATACAATGGTGAGTTCCATCGGATGAAATCTTCTGAGAGAAAGTTATATGGTCGTGGAAGTGATGTGCTGCCACATGTTTTGCATTATGTGCTTCCGTGTCTACTTATATCTCGCTCACTCTACCAGACTTGGCAGTTTCGCATACACACCGTTAAATCACAGGGTAAAGTGGGTTTACCGATTCCCGGTCTTTTGACATGATTTTCGTTAACGAGGTTTGGACACACTTCACATTCTGTGGTAAGTTCGTTATTTTGTGTCTGTCATTTGAGGTTTTGTTATCATTGTGGATGGAAGAACACACGGGATCATGCGATAACCGCTTATTCATTCCACACATCGGTACTATCACGTTTACGCTGAAACTTGCTTCGGTCATCATTTGCATCAATTAACCTTATCTCCACACGCGGTTTGCACATTTTTCAACTCAGTGCAATCTCTTGTGGTGCCCAGTCAGATTGTCAACCGAGTGCTGAATGGACACCGCAATGAGTGCTCAGGCTAAATTTTCTCGAAAAATATTGACTTGGCTCAAACCGAAAATGTCAGGCATATAATCACCGGATTATAGAGGCCTAAATGATTACTGCCTAAGACAACTCTGAGATTAAATTTTCGCAATATGTAACTACCCTAGCCGGTAAAATGTAATCAGATCACAATCACTAGTAGTACTGGGAACTTTGCAGCTACGAACAATTAGCGCTACTTGTTGTTATTCTACAACAGGGATCACAAATAAAGATTGAAATACATATACTTACCGTGTGTTTTCGACCACACCGCCATTGATACAATTTGTAAAGTTCTTATATTATGGCCACCTGGATAATTTTCTCAAAGTACATGATCACGGACAGATGTTGTTCAAAAATGAACGAAGAAAGCAAATTATGGAAGAAAATCTCCCAGGGACCAGTATCACGTGAAAATAAAACTGGGGTATATTGCGGTTCCTTAATGGGTACAAATGTTGTGATTATTGGAATAGTAACCAATGGGCGGTGATAAAATAGCTGTAACCAACACCAGTGCAACTGCCTACCAATGTTGTGTTTCTGTCAGGCACTGGCAAGATCTTCTTTCATCTGTTTGTGTTTCTCTGAACTGACTGTGGTTATCAGCCCTCCTTTACGAGACACAACTTTGAATTGCTCCACTTGATAAAAAGGATTCTGTGAAGAATGATGTGACTGGTAATGTGACAATTATTGTGCGATTTATGAGAATAAACCGCAATTCACATGGCTGGTCTGAGAATTTGCTGCAAATGACTACATATCTACGGTAAGGTCGACCCGGTTTCTCTGGGCGGTGTTGAACTGACACCAGTGGTTTTCGTGATAGAGAATAAATTAAGCTCTATCTTACATACCTTTTATCCCCCGAAAACCCCTTTTGAGGTTGTTTNTGTTTGTATCACTAAATAAAGGATCTTTCCAAACTAAAGTTGCATCGCATAGCTGTGCTGGTCTGTCGAACTGCCATTCAGGGCTAGCTCTCACATGCTATCCACATTCAGTCCATTGTATAGCAATATGTTTCAACTCCGTTAATGTAGGGTTCGCAGGGATGTGCGCTCTCGATTTATCGGCATGGTGTTTAATGAACAACAGCAACACAGAAGAGTGGCAGTGAATAGGTGGACATTCTTTCAGTGATCCACTGGGGCTAAGTTTCTGGGCGACACTGATTTTTATCTTGCAATAAATAGTTGCCACGACGCGTATTAAATATTCATAGAATACATTGTGGCACGCGCAAATCTGATAAGTTACCAAATGGGGCTTTTGTTATCTCACCTTTATTTGACCGATAGAACGTAATGGTGCGTGATCTAAAGGCGCCTACCCACCGAAAAAATTACAAATGTACTGGGATGCCACTTTATATCAATCGTCTTAGTTTCAGTGCATGGCCGTCCCAAAAGCCATTGCACTCTCAGTTGGTAGAAGAGTATTCGCATCTATTTTGTGCACAGGCTCAATGTTTGAATCTAATACCTAGTTCTCGCTGGTCAACATAAAACCCAACTAAGCAGCGAGATGGAGGAAACAAATCCGATTCCGTTTTCAACCAGGAGGGTCCCAAAACCCTGATAAATCAAATGAATGAGAAACCTGCCCAGGATATCGAAAACGTAACGTATATGGTTATACGATTTTTAACAATCATTACTGTCCGTGTCAGCCGACAAGTTATGAGCTCTATCTATTCCAATTTTAGTTCACACCACTTACTCATCCGACTATTTCTACTGCAACAAAACCACCCAGTCAGCAATTAAATGAAGGTGTAGGAACGTGTGGAAGAATTAAATCGGGATTCTAATAAACTAAACAATGTAGAAAAACCATTCACTTAATCATTACTAAACGTTTACGATTAGTTTGTGAGATTGACTGATTGCGGTCAATGCAAATCACGCGTCGCTGACTTTTAACCACCGAACCCATAGAGACTTGTTTCATTATCTTTTTCTCACCCCAAAACCAGTCGGTGAGTGCTTTCAGACTCAGTTTAGTCAACGGTGACAGTTAGAATCACATACCGCTTGTCAAAAGTAAATCAGTTTAGCTAATGAAAAACCTCCAACACATTGTTCATGCTCAGAGAAAATTTGGAATACCGAGAAACGATTTTGTTCATATGAATTCCCCTTTTGTGATGCTCCCGGTGAATGCTGAATTCTGGTATAGTGTGTAAAATTCTATCAAACAAATTGTCCCTTTTCCCTAGTGTTACTAGACAAACAAACCACACAACTCCATGCATTAGGGTGTGATGGTTACGTGACTCATGAACGTAAAGAATAAATATTGATGAGCAACAAATGATCGATCCCAGAAAAAAGTTTCCCATGTGCGAACCGACGTAAACCTCAACGCATCAAATTGAGTAAAACATCCTATTGAGTACAAGACAAAATTTTTTTTACCGGTGTGGCATCTTTTTACTTAGGATTTAGAATGTCTGGCTTAGTGTTTTCACGACGAATATCTGTCATTACATGGAGAATACAAGGGAGTGACTTTTCATTAATCAAACTTCATGAATTGAATAGACATTAGATATTTCATATTCGGGTTGTGCTGTGTTTGGGTGGTTTTCTAATAGGCGACTAAAGTTGTCTCATTCTAGTAAGGAAATATGTGCACGTTAAGGATTTGTCATTTTTGAAAACCCTGGCTCAAGTAGATTTGACGGGTAACGATTAGGACAAACGCATTCACTGTTGTTGCATAAAAGTGAGCTGTCCGGTTTATTTCAAGAACCGAAAAGCAATACTGTCCATTTGAGAAAAGTGTCAACCCATTCAGGAATAGGGTACCGTTTGTTGGCTCGATGACCTAAGGCTACCTTTCCTGCAGGCATATGTTTCTGATGATGCTTAAATTAGACCATCAGGGACGTAGAGAAACAAATCTTTCTAGTCGCTGAATATCACGGTTTCATTTTCAAGAAATGTTACCCACAAAACGTTATCATCAAAGGTATTAATTCTGAGTTGTAAGCGTGACGCAATTTGCAGCAATTTATTGAGCGTGTGCGAAATGAATACTGCTGAATGTTGCACACCCTAATTTTGCTCAATACACTTGAGTTATGATATTCAATATACTGTGGAATCAAATTTAAGTTGACCGTACTTTGTGCAGTCGAAGATGGATGTTCTAGTAAACATAAGTTTAGCACAGTCACCATGTTTTTTCCTCAGCCTTTCCGCACGATGGACTAATATCATAAGCGCACAAAATTTAAATAATCCAGATAACTTTATTTGGAAATGACGGAATATAGGGTTGGGATTATTAGGATTTCGAACACCAAATAGCTTTGAAAGTAATTTAATGAACAACTGGGAGATAAACTGATTAGGAATTCGTTGATTTGAATGGGTACATGGTATAAAATCCTGCTTCAAAAGCAATAAATGTTAAATATATGTGAAACACTGACAAACGTCGTTTCAAACCCACGTTATACTCATAATGAATGTGCTTGTTTTATTTCGTCAGGCTTTGATAGCCAGAGCCTCATGGGCTGTTTTTGACCATCTCTCACCGAGTGCCCACCATAAGCTCCTGTACTCACAAACAAGGATATTAATGTTTTATACTTATAATACAAGGCTATTATTTGAATGTGAGAACTGAAGTTATTCACTGTAAAACAGGCGATCAAAACTAATCAGGGTGAATAATTTTGTGGCGATTTCACCCACGGATACGGACCAAATATATAATTTTCCATTTCAAATGCAATGATCTATCCTTATTCATTGTTTCTGTACCGAATGAATCATTTATTTTAAAATTCTGATAAATTTTCGAGCGAAACCCATTGATGAGAAGAAGCTTATCTTTGATGATTGATTCAAAGACTTATATATCACAATATGTACCATAGAGATTTTTTGATAAGGGTTAATTACAGACTGAGAAGATCATCTGGATTCAGTGATCGAATATTGCTCACATGTTGATCATCCTACGCGCATTTGTTTGGATGCCACAGGAGAAGACTGAATGAGTGTGCGAGTACAGTGATCGCCATGAAAGGTACCGGGGTTTTGAGAGCATGTTGATGAGTGTAGGAAGGTACATTCCCCCCTTTCTCTTTTACAATCACCTTAAATCCACAAAGAAAGTAGAATTGGTCCGTCATGTAAACCATATTGTTTCACCTTAGCAGGTGTAAAACGATCAAACTGTTGTTGGACCCGGACACACTCCTTTGTTGGATGATGCAGTGCAGTACATCACCAGACAGTGCTTCATGGGAAACAGCTAATGAGTTCGCATAAAAGGGGACTACACAAACAGGACAAGACCTTTCATTTGCAAACACAATAGTCGGTTGGGGATGAACACCACATGGACATCTGTTGTAGTTACTCCACTACATTATTATGGGCAACATTTTATTCGACCTAAAACGGTGATGATATGCAAATGATTTTTCTATGCAGTAGTAACCCTGTTGGTAACTTTTCACAAACCCTTTTCTGATGTGAGAGCGAGTATCTATTGAACGTATCTCAATGAGATCTTTTTGGATCAGCTGTTTGTCTACTTTGCAAATTGTGTTTCATCTGTGGGCACCCTCCACCCAAACTTAAGTACAAATCTTATGTTATTATCTTTTCCACGAACAAAACAAAATTTAATTAAATATTTTTGATAGAAATAAAGACAATAGCTTGTTCTACTGAGTTCAGTACTTTCAAAAGCCAAACAATATGGCGAGCAAGCTTGTTTTCGTAACTTCGTCTTCAGGCCTTGAGAGTTATGTGTGCTTGTTTATATCTGATGTAGAAATAAATGTGATTGCACCA
Organism: Echinostoma caproni; assembly: GCA_900618425.1. Taxonomy (NCBI): domain Eukaryota; kingdom Metazoa; phylum Platyhelminthes; class Trematoda; order Plagiorchiida; family Echinostomatidae; genus Echinostoma; species Echinostoma caproni. The sequence goes on from UZAN01041613.1 coordinate 53,282, forward strand.
TAGAGGTTAAGTATGAAAATACAACAATATCTATCAAGTTTAATCAGAACGAGTGGATAAGATGGGGACAGTGAGCGAAGGGGGGGGGGGAAGGGAGAAAAAGATCAATTCTGGAATTTTCAGTACTTTCTCCGTGTTATTGAAAGGGAGCTCATTAGCGAAAAGAGAACAACATTTCTTCATTTTATTATATATGCCACAAATAGATTTGAGTGGCAACTTCTGCATCCTAAATTGTATCAAATGTGTTTGCCCATTGACTGATATTCTTATTTAGAGATCATTGTTTTCCGTGTGATCTCAAAAGTCTTCAATGGTTTCCACAATTGTGACGTTTATAAAACGAAACAGAACATTGAGTGATATCAGTCCCCATTCGTTTTTCTCACAGAACAATACAACTTCGTTCGTGTTTATTTATTAAGTGCCTCGCTCACAAATCACAGGATTGCCATAAGCGTCCTGTTTGGTTACTGCTATATAATGAGAGCTAAATATATATCACCATGACGAATCATAGCATCATTCCAATGGGTCAACTCTGTTGTAAAGTATTTGTATGTTTTCAATAGATTTGAATATGGGTGTGGTTTGTAGCTCAGGTTGATGACCCACAAGTGTTTGTATGCATTACAAACAATATTAGTATTACATAAAATAGAGTATTTTTGAGTAGCGTGTTTGTCAGATCTATTTTATGTGACGCTTCAGTGTTCTTAAGTTGTCTGACCTTACCAAGTATATCGTTCTTTAGACACATAACCTGATCTACAAGAACTATTCCGCACCTTCCACTGGGCAAGATTGTGTATTCTATCCCTTTTCTCTCTCACCAACCTTTATTTGTGGTTTGAGACTCTCGATCTACGGGAATCAGTAAAAATCGTGCTCTTGGTTGCAGTGTGTACGATCTGTGGTCGCGCATATAATCCTGGTTTTGGTGATCCCAGCCTATGAGATAACACCAGCCGAGTCGCCACCCCTTTCTGGATAACGAAGCATAGCGAAAACGTCAATCAATAAGAAGTCGTGCAGTTCAGACAGAAGCTGTTTGATGCTGAGAATATAAATAGGCTGTTGTTAAAGAACTGTTTACCAAATGACGTTTCTTTACTCATAATATGTAATCCCTCAAATTTCACTCAAAAGACGATTCGCTGCATCGAAGGCCTTCTTCCTGCATCGCGTTGATCGGAGATTCTAGCATACAATTGACATCGTGATTCTGTGCTTCATCTGCTATTGTGACTCGAGAACCATGTATATTCGGTCTACTTCACCCCGCCTTCTTAATCCACCAAACGTATGCCGTATGCCCACTCGGTTTTGAGTAGACATCAATTCGTAGGATATAATCATTTATCTTCCCCTTCGAAACTGGAACTAAGGCGTGTTGTTACTCAAGACTGAGCAACACCCGGTTGCAGAACTGAACTAAATTCTCCACTCTGTCACTATTCCTTTTACCAAAACATTTATGACGTAAACTGTTAAATATTCGTTAGCGGATCGACCACCAAAGCAGAGATGTTTGGTTAGTGTATTTTTCTTTTCAGTTTACTTCCGTTTATTGAAGTTTCAGCAAGGGAGAAGCGGTCAATCAACAGGCTGTCATTCAACACACGATGAGGGAAGTCAGGCGATGGTTGTGGGATTCGAACACACATCCTCTGGGGTGATAATTTGGTGACGTTACCGCCGAACCACCACCGCCCATATTTGAATCTTTGATCACAAATTGATTTCGACTGGAACGTCCTTTATCCCAATATAATCTGATTTGCACAGATCAACCTATTCCGCTTAATCTAAGAAAATTCATTTTCAGGCTTAGGTTAAGTGAAATATTTATTGCCTATTTTCCGTGCTCGTAAATTCGTTATCAATGAGCTGAATCCAGTAGCTGGACAACGAGAAACGTAGAGAAAACGAATTTAGATCAGTCACACGCGTTTGGCTTGAAAAAATAACTAATCTGTCTGGCAAGGATAAAGCTAATGTTCGTCACTGATTGTGGGACGCCATAGCTTTTCAAATTTGATAGTACGGAAATGACATGCTTTCACGATGTCTTGGTGAAAGAAAGCTAAAAACATCTTACAGTTTTGAATGAATTGGATCAATAAATCCTGTGATTGTGAATAGCTAGAGCCTCGGCAAATCTCATAAAACACATTTTCTGGAATATTTTTTGAGTCATGGCATGAGTTAGTTACATTTGCTGATTATGAAACTATCAAACAAATACGATAATTTTACCTTAGATCGAATCAGAACCGATAGGACATCAGGATAGATAATCAGAGTTTGCTGAATTACGTATAAATTTGAGATTCATACTTCTGCACTCATTTGATTCATTGTCCATAGAGATCAAAGATAAATGTTATGATCATCGTTAAACTGTTGCATTTATTCGTTTTATCTGATATTCTTTGACAAAAAGTCACAACAGTCTAACATGTGTGACGACTGGATAATGAAATATCCCGTGTAGACCGATGTTCTTAAGATGTGTAATATAGATATAACCAGAAACCTAATGACATCTGACTCATCATTTGCCACTCTATTGGTGAGAATGGTCTTCGTGATCGTAGGATATTTTCCCAATCACTTGGTTTCGTGATTGGACTAGTTAAATCAGTCAGTCGCTAGTAGCACAAGTTTGAACATTGCGACCATCGAGTTCAAATTGTCGAAAAGCAGAATCATGACGCACTAGTGAGGAAGTTTTAAATGCAACTGTTCATATGGTGCGATTCATATTCTCAACATTGTAAATGATAAGTTAAACAATTTTACCAATAAATAAAACACGAAAAAAGTAACTCGCAAGAAGTTACAGATGAAGATCCTCAAAGATAGGCCATATTTCCAAGTGTAGTACACAGGTAGGACAATTATAAATCGTATGTGAAAGGAAAATTGGATGATGCCAATAATTGACAAACAACTATTTGGCAAAAAAACTCCAATGAGTTGAAGTCAAATAGTGGTTTTTCTTGTACTTTATTTATCACTACTGAATAAAGGTATCCCGAAGCTATGAGAAGTACTCATAGAAATCGATTTTTATGTCGCCCTTGTTACCATTATTTGGGTCTACGGTCAGTAGAGCTGTAGATTACTACGGAATTCTGCTGAAAATGAAATGAAGGCAAACACTTAAATGGTTACCAGTTATGACCTGGGTACTGCTCCATATATTCAGTGTTTACAGGAAATTATTAGTGATTCCCAAAGTGTTTGCTGGTTGTTATCTGGCAAGCAAGTAATGTATCTGGAATAAACAGTCATAAGTGATTGAAAGCTTTATTATGCCACATACCTACAAGCGGTTGATTTTATTTGCCCCAAAGTATTTTCACGCAACTGAATCTATTTTCGAAACAACGAGAGATGAGGAATGTCGCAAACATTCATTGTTTTGCATACTGTCACAGATGTCGGAACTTAA
>UZAN01041614.1:12270-27694 GCA_900618425.1 Echinostoma caproni
TCAAAGTTAATGTTCCTGTGTAGTAGTAATTCCTTCTTGTTAGACAATGCAATAAAGATGTTTATTCCGCTGTCGATGAGGTTGCATAAATAGTTCATTGTTTCTCCCAAAGGAACATTAGTAAATAAAGATGCTACATCAAACGCCAAAGACAAACCATCCATGCGTCGGTCTCGCATAAGCTCCAAAAATTGAAATATACCTTTCAGACTGTAGTGATTAATTTGTGAGAGAAGGTTACAAAACATCCACAAACCATTGCGCAACCAAATGGTAAGGAAAAACGCTCATGTCCAGAATAGGTCGTAGAGGCACACCGGAGCCCTTCTCGGGTTTAACAAGGACGATATCCTTATTTAGATTCACTTTTCCTAAGGCCACTGTATGTTGCCTACTTAGGACACTGTTATAGGACCTCCAAGCCCGATGATACTGACCAGCACTGTATTCGAGTGTTGCTTTGAAATACTCAATTACATGCCGGTTTGCGAATATGGGTTTATAAAATGTGTTTTGGCCTCTATTTGATCACTGTTACATCTCGGTTACTTCTTCTAAACCACTGATTAAAGATTTTTTGTTTCACAGCTTTCACAACCACTCTGCACCACATGCATATCGTCCAATCAAGACATATATATATATATACCATTGCCCACAAGCCCACAACAACACTGCAGTCAATTATGTTCAACGTCAAAGACTATGTAGAACCACACGACCAATTAGGGGTGGTGTACGCAATTCCGTGCCTAGACTGTGACCAAAGTTACGTGGGAGAGACAGGCAAACAACTGTGCCCTCGCCTACACGAACACACACTTGCATTATGACGCGCCGATCTGAAGTCACACCTCGGCACAACGACAGGCTACGAGGTCAGAATCAATGACTCAAAAGTAATGGCAAGGGTCAAGAGGAAGAGGGAACGTCTGATTCTGCCTGCTTTCGACCAACTCATTCAATCGACACTTGGAAATCGATAAACAATACACAACGATTTTACAACCAATGAGGAAAGTGGGATTGATGGACAAACAGGGGTGACTCAAACCACAGCGCGAAGCACAAGCAGACCCAATTCATTCCCACATTACCATTTGACAATGAGTCCTAGCCTAGATCGGAAAGTCACAATAAATACTATCACTCAGTACTCACTTCCTTCTCAATATATATATATATATATATAGCATAATAAGTAGTATGTAAATGACTGGATAAATATATCGTATCAAACAGAGGAAGAAGTTATCGAAAACGAGTTTGTTCGCTCCTCTGGTTGTTCTGTCTGTCACGATGGGAATCTTCAGTCGATTACGAAACTGCAAGGAACACCTGGTTATAACGGAACATTTAATGACTTAGCGGTTAATTTCATGAGTATCAACTCACTCCCACAATGCAACCATAGTCATTTTCTATGGTAGCCTTCCAGATACCACTAGTTTACAGAAAATTATCTCGAACGAATCTAATGTCCCCACTTGGTTTATCGTCATACCCCGGTGTTAGGTTGCAAACTGGAGCAAATCTTTCAGTAAAATACAACGATTTCACAAATACACAAATGCCTTTTCAACGTAGACAAACAACAGCGAGCTATAAAGTCCTAGCTGAGACAGAATTTAAATAGGACTGATTGGATCGACTATAAAGTCGATCCAATTTTTTATACTCTCATAGTTGCAGAAACTCTGCTACAAGTTCCGAATCAGCTTACTGTTTCGTGTTAAATTTGTTCAAACTTGTTCATATTTGCCGCCCGTCCTTGCACAAATTTATTCTCGATGGTCAAACTGTGATTTGTCGGCAGATACCTTCTGCAGACAAGACTGATGAACTTTTGGATCACGGTGAAATCATACAAACCTCTGAACATGCTGTTTGCTCTCATTTTGTAATATAAAAAAACAAGTTTTACATAGATGATGATAAGCACTAAAATATCCCTAAAAAGAATACATAGGAATGAGAAAAGAAAATTGAAGCGTGCCACAATTTTCTCATTCCAAACGTTCAAAATTATTGCTGTCCGAGGGGACAGACAACCACCTTGATTGATGTGTGTAAGCAGTCGTCGTTACATGCTTGTGGCGAAGAATTGTTCTCCTTCTAATTCGCCTTTCTGAAATCGATCAATGGTATGTTCACGTGATACGGGTTAGGTCCGAAAGTGAATATTTGTACACTTCACAGTATTCAGTTGACCGGGATTTCCATGGTTCGATAAATGCGGTAAACAAACAAACTCCAATTTTGGTTCCTTAGGCACGGTACGGAGCGTGGTCGGAATAGGTACTGCTGTACAGAGTAGATTCGCGTGCAAGTTGGGCCTGAAAACGATAAGGTGAAAAGAACAGTTTGATCGATATATGGTCGGTTGTGTCATGCAGGGTAGGGAAACATATTTCTCCACATAAAGTGAATGAATGACATTATTCTGGTATAAGTAATACATTTGACAACTAGTCTATTAATTTACTGATTCTCCTCTGGTTTGTTGTGACTATAATCTCCACATGAAATGCAACAATATATTGTCTGATATCTGTAAATTTCAGTCGCAATTGCAGTGAATCGTACAAAGAAATAACTGCTCACTTATTTAAGCGTATCATCAATAGAAGCCCCGGTATTCGGTACAGATGCTTCTTAGAAATGTCTGCCACTTCACTCTATCTTTATCCTCGATACCAGTTCGGTTTCACGTTTGCTGTTATAGGTACTTTACTCAAAAATAGATTTTCATACATCTATCTGGTTGTTTAAGTATTGTTCATCGATTTGGATTGAACCGACCGAAGAAGTTTCCTCAGATGAACAGGTGCTATTGAACTAACGTATCACAACAAGTGCCATCGACAGGAACACGACACGGGGATGAGCTGATCTGTTTATTTGCTAGCTGGGTCAGACAGTTATTAAACGACTGAGCTGATAAGAAAGCACAAATTCCAACATTCTAATCAAATGATCTCACGTTGAATGATGCATCAAGTCTGTTTAAAGTGAGAGAATTAATCGCCACTAATTCGAGCACGCATTTTTTTGTGTGGGTGTTCAGAATTATTTGTCCAACAATACATACGCACGTATGTCTTGATATCATGCCAATTTATATGGCCCAACAAAAAAGTTCATATTATGTTTGCACTTCCAACATTGATAATTCTCTTCCGAATCTGAAGGATTTTGTATTCTTATTAAATTTTAGTATGAAGGTAGAAATAAATTATATCCAACCACTCTATGAACTAAATGTCTATGGGAATAAGGATATGTATCTAGCATGGGTAGTTCATTTTATCAACGAAGGCAGAATTGACCAAACGATGAAGTGTAGCTACTGGTCAACACGCAAATCGTTATGTTTCTTGACCTCAGTTGCATGACCTACAACAGCTGGTGGTTTTGGTGGTGGTGGTAGTGATCGTCGTCGTCGTGGCACTCAACTCCGCAACATCTGTGCCGAACTGATGATGACTCTTATTGCGTCATCACCACCGTCCACCAAACCAAAGACTAACCCTGTCCAGAAACACCTATGCTAATCAAACAATGAATGCGGACTGTTTTAACCATGCTGTAATGTATTGAGTAAAGAACCGTGAATATTCAAACTAACAACAGATGTGAAACACCTGATTGGTGTTCACCCTGGCGATTGAGTAGACAGGCACTTTAATCTTCTGGCATATACATTAGTTTATTCAGCTGTCCATTACACAAACAACTTCCGAATCGAGAATATGCTTCAGAAAACAACCGAAAAAAAGTAGCCCTATGCTCCTCGAAGTTGAAAAATAAACATTCAGATCCAGCGTTAGTCCGGAAAAAATTGATCATGTAAATAAACAGCATATGAGGGCGGCAAGAAAGAGTGTCGATTGCTTGTTATTAGAGTCAAAATTTATTCTCTCCCGAATTTCCAGACTGATCAGTTTGTCAATCTTCAAATCGCAAAGCACCACAGCCTGCTCGCTCTCACGTGCGCGCCCGAGCAGGCCAAGTAAGGTCTATCGATATCGAGCAGAGATGGCGTCGAGTAGAATCAATAGATCACTAATCAATAGATGACCTGATGTTTTCTATTGGCACATTGGTCACACATATTGCGACATTTTGATCTTCCAAGAAATTGGTAGACGGAGACCACAAGACATGAGTGAGTGATACCGATATTTGAGGATTATATGACAAACAGACAAGCGAGTTGAAATTATGAAATAAAAAGAAACGATAATTCGTAGCCTGTTTGAGATGAATACAAATGTTACATGAATCCGAATATTGTAAACAGTTCATGAGTCATGAACCATGACAGTTCAATTCAGACAGCATTTTCATAAGATCATTCATTGTACGGAAAACGAGCCTAACAGAACACAAACCGTACCTGATGTTGTCTATAAGCAATTCGTTGCCGGGCCGAATTGGTCATTTCCAGCTGTTCCAGTTCATATTCCACATTGGCTTTGGCACGATAAATGAAAAAAATCATAAATAGCAACGGGATAGGCGACAAGCCCAACATCACCGGTCCGAGGACTCGACCACGATTTTCCGTGGCAAATTCAATTCGAGCCGCATAGTGCAGCACAGTAGTGATTGTTCCAATCAGGATCAATAGGACGAAAAGGATAAAGAACACAGTGGCCACAATACAATCATTTCGTCCCGGACCGCTCAATAACGGATCGGTGGACGCCAAACAACAATCCACTTGTGGTTCTTCGTAAATGGGTTCCGGATTGATACGTTCCAGTTTTTCAGTGGGATAATAGGTCTGATTTGCTTGTATCGTATACTGAGACAGATTTTGGCTTTGTGAAGCGGGTCTTGAGGATGGTATATATCGTCGTTCTGATTGTCGTGGAATGTACTAAATAAGGTAAAACCAAAGTTGCTCGGGTTCAGAGTAATGTACTGATTAGATCATAAGAATTCAATCAAACAGGTTATAGAGAATAGTACTTATTATGCAAAGTAAATCACGCAACGTGTTCAGCTGTAAACAATAGATAAATGAATATGTTGCTTTTACTTTCTCTCTAATTTTGCTGAGCATAGAAAGGTACAGTTAGATTTCAGCAGGGAGGCTTCTGCCATAGAAAGGCTATTTGGAGGAATGCAAAAATGGGAAAGATGGACTCTTATGTTGATGAAATTAGCCACCCCCGCAACAACAGCTTTTTATTTGGACTGATCATCCTCCCGACTGCGCATCTTCGAAAACATATCGTAGTTCATCCAGAGCCAACGGATAAACTCAATACCCATCCGGATCGAGTTTCAGTCTCTTCAGAAAGTTCATAGGCTGTTAGTGGAAAAAAAGAGCTCTACTCTACCAGAACAAATTACGCACCAATCTATCGAGTTGCCTAGACACAATTACGTGCACAGTTTCCAAAGTAAGATGAGATGCAATAGGACAACTCATTCTTTTAAACCAGTATTCAGTTGACCTTTACTCACATTCACGTTTAATACTGACACAGTTGACCTCCGTTCCCATGAGAGAAGAAGGAAAAAAATCGGAGTTCACATCATTTCAGTTTGGATAAACAAACAAAATTTATTTTTCAGGTTTATGGCTTATGGAATTAACCGTTTGGAGATAGAAATAAATCAAGATCTACAATTTTCAGATGGACCAGTACGCCGGACGACGTCACCGTCTATCTGCTAGTAACTGGCCTTCTGCGACAAGCAAACTATAAAAAAAAGAAAAAAGTTTCCACATATGCAGATAAATCAATTCGTAACCCAATCATCTTTACAACACAGGTTTGCCTTTCTCAGTCATTTACATTTTCCAGGTAGTTTGTGGTTCCAAATTCAAATTCAATTTTTTTATTATGAGAGAAAACTTACAAAGACTTCGCTTATCAAATCCCATAGGGTGTTTACACTTTGGTTCGGAACACGATTCACAAGATCACAATTAGTCCATGTACGTAAACGCGTAATGGCATGTTTTTGACGAGCACAGAAGAATATATTATGTAGTTGGGTGTAGAAACATAATGTTTGTCAGAGCATCATCAAGCTGACGCTTGAAAGATACTAATGTTGGCGCACAGATCACGTGAGGTGGTAGACAGTTCCATTTTGTTGCAAACTCTGACTGCAAACTAATGGCGCCTGCAGTCGAGACGGCTCTTTTGGAGTGACAACTTCCGTGGATGCCCTCTGAGATGAACAATGGTTGATAGAACCAAAAGAGATCTACATGGATGGTTGGGCTGTTGGAAAATCCGATACAGCAAGATTATATCGCCTCTGATTTGACCATATTGAGACCAGTATAGCCCCAAGAGCTGTAATCTTTCGCAATAGGGCTTGGAATGTAGACATTTGACCATCTTGGTAGCCATTATCTGCGAATGTTCGAGTGCCTTCTGATCTCGCTGCAGCCATGGGTTCCAGGCATGAATTGAGTGCTCGGTGTATGGACGGATATATGTGGCTAACAGACTTGGAAACAAAGCCGGCTCAAACGATCCAAAAACACGTTTGAGCAGTCCAACCTATTTTACCACCATGGATGATGCCCTGGAACAGTTTGTAGAGCAACTCAAGTCTGCACGAATGACTATTCCCAGATCCTTCTCGGATGGAGCATGAGGCAGAGTTTCGTGTCCCAGAGTGCATGACAGACGTTAGAGATTAATACATTGACCAAATGCCATCGAAAGGGGTGTCGCGAGTCTCTTCTGGGTGATGCAATGGTGTCAATGGTGGGAAGCACAAAAGAGAATTATCGTGTGAAGCGTTAGAGGAATCTTTCATCTACTAATGATAGACCGGAGGATTCAATTCCGGAGATCGTACGAATTGAAGTAGACAAACGTGGTAGGTGTTTGTGTGTGCGTATGTGAAAATTGGTGAAGGTTCTGTTACGGAATGAGGAGAGATTTGGCCTGGTACGAAGACGGACGAAGAGTCATTACCGTCGGAACCATAACCACTTTTAAATTATCTGGAGATATCACATGAGTAATCGAACCCGAAGCTAGAACGGAGACCTAACTTAATCTTCCGGGGAGAATATGCCCCGATAAGCAGATCTCAAGAGGTAGCGTTATAAAAAAGTGTTATTATGATACTCTCCGCCTGCTGTATCGTCAGGTCTTATTTCTATTTAGAATAAAACCGTCAAAATTCTCAGTAGCGCGGATTTCGGTGGATCTGTGGGGCGGTTTCGATAACCTGTTGGAACCAAATATTCTCAAAGTCGCACATCAAACATTGCGTTCGAATACCGCGCACTGTGCACGATTTCGTTGCTGAAACTGTCAGCTCTTCTAGATATGAACAAGATTTTCTTCTCACAAATGCTTCTTTTATCTGAGTTAACCACATGCTTGCGGTTTTCTAGGATATATTTCATTCGGGCAATGTAATTGTAAGCACATATTCAGACCGTTAGATAGACTTGTACGTGATTTCTCACACGATGGGGCGGAGTTCTCGTTCTAATTTTTTTTATAAACAACTTGAATGTTACGTATCGCCCCTCGCATCCCAGGTTTGAACGTCAGAACATCATTCCTATGGTGGCATGTGTGGTACCACTGGGTCAATTGGCTCACATTGATACTAACCAATAACTCCAGTCACAAGCTTTTCATTCAATCAAGTGTTCCATTTAGACATTCGAAGAAATATTTCCATATAAACGTACTAGAATTGCTTTTTTAGTTTCCGAATAAGCTCATTTCAGTAAATTGTCCGTACAAATCGAAAATAACGTATCCTGCATCACTAGTCTTAACTAACTGTCCGTCCAAATCGAAATACTCTTTTTATTTCTGTTTAGTTAATGTACATCAAGAGTACAATCAATATCTCAGAACGAAGCCACAGTCGCGGTGGTTCCTGTCAAATAAGGATAGAGAAATTGAGTTTAAAGTGAGGGAAAATACACTAAATTCTCAGGAATAGTTACCTGTACCGCTGAAACAAAGGATTGTGTTTTCAACCAGCCGACCGTTCGACTGATATCACGATTTGAATATTCTGTCCGTTTGAACAGCCTTAAATTATTTTGTTCCCTGTAGTGCTCGGTCTTAAATTTTCGACAAAGTAGATTACAATGCTGAGTATTGTTCAGAATGAAATTAATTGTGTGGGAAATAACCATGAAATGTGCCTCAAGGTCACAAACTGGCACCGGGCAGGTCTCACTGCAAACGTTTTGGTATTGAATGATCGCGTGAGCTTGAATAGAGATGTCGGCCTCATTTTGACCTTTGATCGTAAAGAGGGCAGGCAGCTCATCAGCATATTATTGCCATTATTGGGTTGAGATGATTTCGTTTTACAGACCTGGAGAGGGGGATTGAAGGCACCTGTCGGTCCACTCCTAATTGTGGCACAACTTGGCGTATACAAGCAATCATAACCCAAATGGCAAACGCTCTGTGTAACGTCGACTCTATTACCAGTTACATAACTGCCCAACTTATCTGAAATTCAATGAAAATAGACGCTGATTTTGCGTTACACATGATATTTTACTCTGAGAATACCATGATCCTACCCAATTTAATGGGGACGTTTGTTTTTGACAATTCATCAACTGGATCAAACATCGCAGGTTATATCGCGTCATTTTAGTACAAAAAATGAAATAACTATTTTTTTTATAAATATCTCATTTGCAACACCGGATAAATTTGTTTAGACAGTTCTCTTAGAGCCCGGTGTTCTGATAGTGAGGATCTGACTCGGACGGTGATTGTCTGGCGGTAAATATCACCAGATGAACACCTCCGAGGACGTGTGTTCATGGTCCAATCCTCATCGCTTGGCTTTATCCATTATGTGTTGTACGACAGCCCTTTGATTGGCCAATTCCCCTTTCCTGAAAATTGCATCATTTTGTATTCCATAAAAGGAAGTAAAAAGATAAAAGACAAAAAGATGCAAATAAGCATCATTTCTCCATTTGATATCCAGAAACCAAATATGCTTAGTGTTATGGCGAAGGTCCGTTTTACACCACGTTGTTCACACAAAACGGAGTTGAGTTCAGTTACCTCACACACTTTTGTCGGTCAACAGTGTATTTATAATGATCATCGGAAGGGGCTTAGACAACTTGTTTCAACTTAGTTCCAACTCATAAAACGAGTGTATTTCGTATGCCCTTGCCAAGTAACTAATCGGAAACATTCAAGCTGATCAACAGTAGAACGAATTACTTTTGAACTGCGCCCTTCGGTGCCATCGTATGATTAACCGTAAATCGATAAATGACCTTGAAAAGTTTGAATACGCAAAGTGACAATCAAAAATACCCGCATTCCTCGTCAGCCAGTCCGACAACAAGACATTACAGGCACTCCTGTTTACCCAACAGTCATGATGAGACATTGGTGTCTATGCTAAGGGAAATTAATACCAATACTACGAAATTGCAATAAACCTCACAAATAGACAAAACGAGCGTATGAAATTGAACCCCGTTGCGCAACGTTACTTCAAGTATCGATCTGAGGTTCGCGAAAAAACATTGTGATCAATCGCCCTAATTAACCATTCACCGGGGCACCCTTCAATTGGCTGAAATCTTCTTCTCGAAAGAATCAAAATGAAATAAAAGCGTTAACTTCATTGTGAACAATGCAAAAAGCAGGTCACATGGGTAAAAGGTCATTGGAAAAAGCTTTTTTGGTGAAAAATGAAACCCTACTGAAGTTGTTGAAGTTTATACGTCAGCAGTAGTAAACCTTTTTTGGAGAACCATGCAATTCAATAATGAAAACGAAATTGACGAATTAAATGCGGCAAATCATGTGCATTGTCTGAGGCGTGCGAATGAGCCAGTAACAATCTATATAAATCACTTTTTACCCGAAAACTATGGGATTTATTGAAATTTCGAGAACCTAAACTCAAGTTTTCTAATTCCATTATTCTGCATTATTCTAAATCAGTTTACCGTGTTTTGTTTATTGTCTTCAAGAGTAACAACCAAAAGAGATTTACCAATGCACACAACCACAATTTGTGATCAAAGCCCAATTGTAACTAGTACACAAAAGATGCGTTTACCACTTCGTTTGTTCTAATCCCAGGAGTAAGAATTTGACGAGAAGCGGTTTGAAACCACTATTTCCCGAAATGAACTTGAACAAAGAACAGAACGACTCTGCGAGTGAGCACGAATTGATTACGAACTCATTTCGCTGCATTTCAGCTATACGAACAACCAGACCATCGAACCAGCCTCGTAGAGCACCCGCGTCATCAATTGCACACTATCTTCTGTGAACTGGCCACGAAGCCAATCGTGAGACTTATTTTCGGTTTGTTTACACAACTTCGAGTGGGTGGTTACTAAGAATTACAGAGACCATAGCGATCAAATAGCGAAATTCCCTGTTGTGTCAGCAAAATGAGGTCAATATCAGTCTGGCATTGCCCTGGTAACCGCGTAGGCGGAAGAGTGTATGGGTACCAGGTTTGATTACAATTCCCTGTTGTATTTAAACTATTTTGTACTCTCCAGTTAGCATCAATTGAGATACAGCAAAACGACCCCCGAAAATTAAATCGTCCTCGCTAGCAGTGATGTGTTTCTTGTTCGAGAGATGGTTTGTTTAATCAGTTGATAGTCAATAAACTCATATTTCGGTCAACATTTTTGAAGTACGCACTTCCGTGTAGGTTTTTCGATCATAATTCGCCTGTTTGTTGTTTAAACATTACTTATCAAATGTGGATTAGTCCATTCAATTGTTCAGAAGCACCAGGTATTCTTGATGGTCTTGGGTGTGGGTTTCACTCCTGGTAAATCGTTAATTCTCCACTATTTGAATGCATTTAAATGCGGTGTAAATGTAAGTGATAACCGACGTAGAGCATGCATGGAGCCCCTGAACAATCGAATGGGCTGATCCGAGCTTGATACGCAAAATTGATTGGGACATTCGCACAAGGTGATGACCATCGACCGTGTACCTCAAGGGTAAAGGTTTGAAGTCCCAGCCCAAAGAATCGCGGATCGAGTTCTAACAGGGACACAAAAAGTACGCACTGCTGACGAGTCCCAAACAAGACGAAACAGCCATTCAGTGCTGTTTGTTGGTCATCATAAACATTTCCATCGCATTATAAATTAATTTTCTCCAGTTATTTAATATTATTTTTGAGATAAGTACTTTCAAAATAACATTTACAGTATATGTACAATCATTCCAACTTTTCTCTGTTGAGGTTGATAACCATATCTATTCAGATCATGGACTGCATCAGTTGAGAACACGAGAAAAGTGTTCGGTTCTTTGAATCTATTGATTGTAAGGTAGAGATCAGAGATTAGAAGCATGTGTGGAATTGATTCACGTGTGATGCCACATTGCTGGTGATTGCCCATCTCTTTGGAGAAATTATTCATTTTTATACAAGTACAATTTGCCAGGACATTTCCCGTAACACTTATTCATTCCCGGAAAGGGGCCATGATGTTTTTTCTTTACTCTGTTAAACAATGTGTATATTGAGGACAACAAATTGAGTTCACATGCAAAAAGTACTCCATTGCACTTTTTATGCAATTCATTGACCAACTAAGCACACCATATAGGTCATTCTCGTGACCTCTTCGGAACTCGTACGCGATGTGCTTCACAATACGACTGTCTAAAGTGCACTCAATCTGGTATCTAAATGCACCTATGCCGATTCGCGATCAGAATAGTGAGGATCAGTATAACGCGGAAAATAATGGTAATTTAATGGGTAAATTAGAGTATCACGATCTGTATGACTGGCACAAAGGCGCGCGGATTACTGGTTTCGTTTAGACTGACATTTACGTCACTGTTTTAAAGCGAACGAGTGAGCTCCTCACCGGGACCAAAGCTTTGTCGTGTTTCGATTATTCGACATTATTATTATTATTATTATTATTGTTCCACATCCTTCGTATTCTAGTGTTATACTTCCAGAAGATCAGTGCGGTGACTCAAGATTTTTTTTATTGCGAACAACAGTACGGTTATGAATAAGTTGACGTACGCACACCATGATGTCTCATTTGGAACATGTTATCAAAATTCCGACAAGCATACAACATAGTGAAAGAAACGGTTCGTAATAACCATTTTTCAAACCGGTAATTCGCTCTAGGAGGTCTTATTAATTTTCGACCGTTCTGATAAACTGCCAATCACATTATTGTGCGCAGTCCAACCATATTACTAATTTATATTTGAGTAGGACCTCACAACACCGGTTGTGGTTAAAACGACACTTCATTAGTGAATTTGGTCAAATTAGTTCACCCATCCTTGGCCCTGGGCACAGATCACATCACGTGCTTCTTACGGACTACTGACTCATACAAAATGGCCTCATAGATAGACAACGTGTAGCCCTACTTCGCGTCTGGACGTACGGCCAAGCTGCCACGCCCATTCAAATAAGGCAGGAGAAGTGGGAACTGTTAGCCAGAGGGAAGGTTTCCTCCTTAGATTTCGTTATTGTACACGTAGCTAGTATCTAGACTTATTCATTGTAGACCATTTACGATAGTTCAGTTATGAAGTTATGTATGCAACTCATATTAAACGAATGATCAATCTGCAGACAGATTGTACGGGAATAGTCTCAGTTGGGAGGTAAGGTCACTGGGTTTGGATCGGACAGGAACATTCAATCATCGACAAGGAACCACGTTTAGGAAACCGGTGACAATATGCATTTTTACTCTTGTTACTTAGCGATAAAATTCTCCACATTGCTAAGAGTTATCCTTGATTTTATGTTCTCTTTATTTTATCTCGTGATGACTTTCATTGAAGACGTGTGCGCTAAACTATCGATCGGGCAACCTCATCAAACTAGCACGTGATTCTCGTTCCTCGTTCTTGTCCGTCTCTTAGATGGATTGCAGTGTGCGTGTTACTTGTAGCCGCAGGTTATCACTAAATGTATTTTGGCTTCGCAAAATTTCTCACGGACTTCCTAATGTCATATTATGAAACAGGCCTGGAAATTTCCCGTGAATGTTAATGTTATAGTGTTAATAACACAGCGATGTCGGTAGAGAATTATATTCGCCGACGTTTCGGTTACCGTGGGTAAACTTTCTCAAGGCAGGTTTTACAATCAAATGACTCAGGAAATTTCCCTCCTATTATTTTCACTATGATGACACCGCCGCAATAAAAAATGGTGAAACTTGCAGAAAGAAGGACGGATAAACAAGGGGAGAATATGGAAGCATTCATATCGCGAGTAGCAATTATTTCGGAAGACCCCATCAACATTTCCTCAAGTGACTAGATTGTTTCAAAGGTGAGTTTGTCGTGCATATAGCAAATGAAGCGTGAGCTGAAAAGTAGGAAGCACAGGACAGCCGTTTCGACCTGGTTGGGTCTCATCAGCAGTGCGAATCCATGGATCCAACTGGGGATCGAACCTCATGAGCAGAACCCAAGCACGTTACTAGATTGTTCTAAAATCTAATTAATGAAGTAAATAAATAAGACGAACCAAAATTCTGGCCCACAGTTCACATATGCACAAACCCAGCAGACAGATTTCTGTAAATTCTTAATATAAAATTCATTACTACTGTTGTGTAGGTCGTCCCCCTTGGTAAAGAAGTTTTTCGGATATTGCAAATAGTAAATAAATAGTACAAAGTATAAATATTGAATGACTAAAGAAATTTTTTCTATATGAAGTTTAGTCACATACAGTTAATATTCCCTCCATCGCCACCCAAAATCAATGAAAAGATATAATTGCGAAGTTTCGTTCATCAATCATTTTTGTCGTTGGCCAACTGTCACAGAGCATTTACCCATTACTTCCATTATCTCAGCCGGTATAGCAATCAATCGTTGCAGTTTTTAAAATCGACTACTCGACTTAGGACAAAGCATTAACCAGACATTATAATTCATCGAAATTTAATAGTGCATGGTCTGACAATCATCAAAATCCGGCAAAACTATAAAGGTAACCATAATAAAACCCTTAACAGTGATCGTGCTTATTTCACGCGCAAAATAACCCGTCCCCGAGGCAGATAGGATTCGAACTAAACTTGGTGGTAAAACATCAACACAGAGGATAAAAGGCGTACGAGCGTCTGTATCGACAATGAAGTCACCCAGAACCGGGATTGCGCTTGCATACTGCACCTCTCTATTACTAAATGCATGCCAAAACCACTCTTCCTGTTAATCAGGCTGTTCGAAACAGTCTGCAACTTTCTTTCAAAATCTCAAATCTGTTTGCTTCTCCTAGCGGGAGAAACATTCGTCCGTAAGATGCCCAGTGCCTCCAAAAGCCTCAATATGGTCGGGGGTGGATGTCTAAGGTTGCGGCTGGTCACCCTGCCCTTGCACCTTGCGAAATGCTCCCATACAACCAAGCGTCTCAAATAGCCTCTGCTGAGGAAGCCCTAGTCACTGCCTTCTCGCAGCGGAGGTGTTTTCCCACCAAAGTGAGAGGACGAAAAGCCGACATCCGGCGCTATAACCGGGTTGGTGGACCACTGGTAGTTCACCTGGGGGATTTGGCTAAAAACCTTGATTTCGAACCAACCATGAGGAGGCGTAGGAACCACACCCACACCTTTTCGGTTGTGGCAACGGTCACCGGCTCGATTGGGCATTGAGGTGTATTGGGCACCTTGGACGTTCGACCCCGTCCGAAGGGTGAATGATCCGATGAACTGGACACTGGCTCCAATGGACTGCAGATTTCACACACCGCTCCGCTGCCTTGCCAGGCTTCGGTTAACCCAAGGCTCCGGTTGTGAATTCCTCAAGAAAATTCACGTGCCTTGGCCTGGACAATCTGGCAGTATTCAGCCCACCAGCCAATCATGAAGGGTTTTTTCTTTTTTATATAGATTACTGTACCATGATTCGCCTGGCACATAGTCTGTCCTCAGACAAGTGTGAAACATAATATAATATATAGATGCCCAGTGTTCATATTCCGACACGAGAGATCAGCTATCTCCTAAGATGATCGACCTAGCACCTAAGGTGCAACAATTACAACCCAAGAATATCTAAAACAATTTTGTGGAATATCATTTGAGTTTCAACATTCACAGTGTCACTAAGTGTAAGTGGTTCGTTACATGAAGAGTAAATTACGGGATGACAACCAACTCCGTGCATATAGCAATCCTTTGCATCAGCATTACTAACAAAAACTAACTGAATAACTGAACATAAAACAGTCTCTGAGAAGCATCTAAGCAATATCCTCAGATTATTTAAGAACAATTTTATCAAGCAATCAGTAGTGTTGTAAGTATCGGTGCTTGGAGTCATATATCTTTTTAAGATCCGTTACAAAGACGCTTGAACTCCATACATATTTACCTCTTAAATCAAGTCACCCATTTTGGGTGTTCAGCTTTCTATATACTTAATTAATG
>UZAN01041614.1:28121-44315 GCA_900618425.1 Echinostoma caproni
CAAATACTCCGAATAAAATCGAGGTTGAGTAGTAAAAGTTGTGGAGCTTAAAATCAGTGAAGCAAATAAACACATTCTAAGTTCAAGGATTAGTTTTGCCAGTCGATAACAAGTCGCGATAACCACGGGAGAGTCAAAATGCAATCACGAGAAGTGCGAGAATATACCGCTTTGATAGCACCTCGTATGGTGAACGTGTAGACGCGGCTGTATACAGTTCACTGTGTAAATGATGAGAGACGTTTTTGAGTAAACAATGAGGGAATTCGATAGATGTATCAATCTAACTAGTCACTTGGGAAGTTCAGTGCATTAGGATAGGCGAAGCAAGGAAGTAAGTAAGTAAGAAGAAGAAATCATGCGTAAAGAGAACATGTAAAATAACCAGTGATTACCACAGCCAGAACGGAATAATGCAAGCTTGCAAAAATTCAAGGATTAACTTAAGTGACACAGAAAGCACTTGTTTATGAGAGGAATGAAGGATTTGATTTGATTAGAAGATGAGTTCGTCGTGTACCTGAAGAAACACCGGACAGTTACCTCAAACTAGTCGGCAGTATGAATCCTATCGACCCAACTGGGGATTGAATCCTGGACCTCACATATAGAACCCAAGCGTGGTACACACTCGGTCATCGGAAATCTAACCAGATCTTTTGTCATTTGAAATATACACGATTTAGCACAACCCATCCTTACGACTTTGTTGCTGGCAACCGATATTTCAGCTTTAGCTCGATAAGACTAACTGATTGAATCAAACCAGGTCAAAATAGCTATCCAGTGCTTCCTAGCTTTTCAGCTCACATCCCATTTGCACGACGAATTCATCACCTAAAGCGCTTTTAGTCCAAGGGAGAAAAACGACAGTGTTCTAAACTTAAATACAACTCATGGATCACGACAACTTCTGAATTAAAACAATTCCGGATATTTCACAATGGAGAAACTTAAAAAAGGAGGGCAGGGAAAGTTGGTTCTCAGATTCTCATCGCATCCTAGCATTTGGAGGTGTTCGGAACAAGGGAACGAGACGTGGATCCCCTAACTAATGCATCAAGTCCTTTAAGAACATCAGAGGATTCGTTGGGGTATGAACATCTACGGTCACATAAAACATGAATGTATAAGAAATAGGAATTGCACTGATACAATGAAAGCAAAAACGGGGGAAGAATGGTACCGTGTTACCCCTGATTTGACCCGGAGAGAGAGTATCATGATTAGCGAAATAATCAGGTATTATTTGGCAAATGCATGGATTTTCATCTTTTTCTGAAAGCATATTCAACAAGTTGGGTGTACCGAGACAACCGAATGCATTCTCACAGTCAAGGAATATTAGGCTCATGGTCTTAAACTTTACTTCACATGCCAATTCTGTGAAATGTACCAAAATTGCGACTTGACGGAGCGTGACTGTTGATAAACAGACTAGTATCTGTCTTCTTTCAAAAACAATTCTGGGAAGGTGAAGTCCTCAGATGCTTTTAATATCACACACAAGTATGGGCTATCAGGTGGTATTGGAACGGGAGACAACACAGTGGGTCTCCAAATGTCAGCAATCTAACCACTGGATGGACGAGTAGTAAAGACACTCATTACGGGGGCAATACGGAAATCTATCCGTTCTGTGTACAGCAGGAAACAGACAGTCAGGACCACTAGCCTTGATTGTCTAAGGTGTTACTGGGTGTGTATGGACATCGTTGGGTTCAACTGGTAATGGTAGGGGAGCAAATTGAAAGGGTGTCCCAAGTTCAACATGAGGCTTTTCGGAATAGGAAGCTTTACGTAATATTATTTTAGTCAATGACATCTCACATACGGTTTTCGGAACAGGCTAAATGTCATCGCAATTGATGCTCCCAAGGACAGCATCAGTATACATTCTGTTCAGATGCTGAGGTTGAGATTTGATCAACACAGAAAGATATTTAACTTCTGGTTTGCGCCTCAGTTTATGTGTACATTCCTTCTGACATCCGGTGTAAGAAAATATGCCTGTTTGCACGCATATAAGCTACAATCGAAATGGATAAAGTTATGTTATGTTAAGTTATTTGATTACGAGGAAAACATATAAGACGCTTTCCCCAAACCGCTGTAAAATTTTTTTAAGCACCTCGTGATTGGAGAAGTCAATCATATGTAAAAAGGTTATGCATTATATTCGAAGTTGTATTCTAATACATCATAACTCATCGGTGTCCGATGCTTATCTAAATGTAAATTGCCCGTGCCAAGACGATCTGCGTTATATCTGCGAAAGTCCATGTGCATTTGTTTGAACATTGAATAAATGAACTGTAATTTTTTTTATCTTTGTTTAAAGCCCCCAGTTCCAGTCGCGTTGTGGTCAACAAATCTACATTACCGACGATACCGAACCAAATCTAAAAACCTGTACAGTGCTTGTGGACTTTTCAATTTGTATTTCTATTACTNACCGCAACAGGGTATTTTATTCAATTTATTCAAGGCAATCTTTTTTCTACATTCTTCTAATACATTAAAAAAGAACACAACATATGCACTTACCGTAGCCATTTCTCTCTCTTCGGCTGAATATTTGAAGTAGTACTCCGATTCTAGTGTTTGGCTTATAAATGTTCTTCCGGATCCACCTTGCTCACCCTTATCCGGTCTTTCCAACTCGTTGTCTTATAATGAACCAATCAAGATATCGGACAACACGCAGCTCCCTGATTGGTTGGTTGGTTACTACAAACGCGTTATCACGTTACTGTTTATTGACACTTTGGATTGGACCAGCTATAAGCTCAACAAAATCCACTGCTCTCACCCCCAGGCCTTCAGTGCAGTCAGTTCCGCCCATACATGAGCTGGTTAGCGTGTCACCCTAAGCTCTTGGTTGTGTACTGACTCTGGTAACTATGACAACCTGGGAGAGAAGGAAGGAGTAAACACATAATAACAAACCAAGGAATTCAGGCTTGAGACTATCGACAACAGAATTGCGGGTACCCAAATACGATTGAACTGCACCGCTGAGCAATCCATTGCCGAAGCAATTCTATATCACTGTCAAGATTTAGTTTGGGAACCCAATGAATCCGGCCGGAATCGATTGTTATTGTTTTCTTCATTTTCTAACCCCCAAAAGTTCAAAAGATTGATGCTCATGAAAGACTGGCTTTTATGTGAACTAATCAATTAGGTTGTTCTATGGAAATGAGGATTACCAGTTCACATGCAATCTGAACAAATGTTATGACTACGTGAATTTTCGCGATGGAATTGGAACCAGTCGAGTTGTTATTATACTGGACAAAAGCGACAAGACAAAACAAATCGCTGAAAGGAGTTGAAGCTTTTTTTATTTACACAAATTCTGTAGTTGTGTGAGAATATAGGGGGATTGGATTTAATTGCATAGAATGAATTCGTCGTGTGTTGAGCAAATGAAGCGTGGACTGAGAAGCCAGGAAGCACTGTTTACACTTGGTTGGATCTCATAATCAGCGTGAATCCATCGACCCAACTGGGGATCAACCCCTATCCACTCCCCTCGCTCATGCAACAATGAATCAGGTTTTGGAAGTTTCCAACAGAGTCATAACCCCGGAGACTAGTGTTGAGATGAGCGAGGCGCGAGGCCCGCAACAAGCTCGCCAAGATGGGTCGTGCTATATCGTGTCAACGGAAAATGAAAAATGGTCCGAGTGGGTAGCATACTTGCTTTCTATCTGTGAGGTCCCGGGTTCGATCTGTAATTAGGTCGATAGATTCGCACTGTTGATGAGACCCAACGAGGTCGAAACAACTGTACAATGGTTTTCAAGTTCACGCCTCATTTGTTCAATACAAGATGAATGCCGTCTATAGTGTTTGTTTTAATTGCACTTTACATTGCTCAATACTGGATAAATTACAAGCACATATACAGAACGACGAACAAGTAATCTGTGGTACTCGTACTGAAGAATCTTTTGTGTCCCTTCATGAGGGGCATTTTCATCAAGTTTATTCTTGTTTTTGTTTTTCACACAAGGTTTTCATTCGTCATTTTTTGTTTTGGAGGTGAGAATACAGTTTTGTGTGAATAGAGATAACGTTGAAAGGCAGTGTTTTCCTACATCAATTCGATTAAAAATCACCATAATAAATAGATCATATTGTGGCGTGGACCCACAGGATGACTATGTGATGTGGATTGCAGTTATCTCTTAGTTATTTCGCACACACATACACACACACACAATTCCCCAGCAGGAGCACAAACACCGTACGCACTGCTGTTCCGTTGCAAAGACTGGCGAAACACCCGTCGGGTGTTCTTTATTCTCCATCAAACACTACATAATATCACATTTGAAAGTTTTGATGTAGGGGGATTAGCGAACTTCCAAAGAATGAAACACGCACAAAATCCACAGCTAAAAGGGATCGGGATCTGTGAGTGGATGCCAGCGAGGCCAGAAACGTAATAAGATACAATAGAACTAACTTTCTCTTTTAACACTGTTGGGTTCAACATTACCAAACTTTGTGCATATTGTATATGAACACATTACTCCAAATTCTGTAACTTTTCACTCAGCAGTTTTTCGAATTCTAGAACGAATTCACATGATTGATTTAGGCCTTTCCTGCAAACCATATTCATCCCGAGGGGAAAAATTAAATTCCATAAGCATCTTTCTGTTCCCGTATTTCATGTACCAACGGTCCAGCCAGACATTGACACATTAGGTCATCGATTGTATAGCCGTTGAAGTAACAAGGTCATTCAGTTTACTAAACATTGTCGTATTTTAGGCTAATTAGACATCTGTGATGATTTTAGAATTATTTGATATAAGCTAAAGGATTCACTACCTCTGAATATGACTTTTGAAGAAACATGTTTGGAAAACCCAGATCAACCCCGACGTGAGCTGGTTGGCACAATAACACTGTAACACACACACCTTACATGCAACGGATCCGGATTTCAGAACCCGAACGGGGAGGGTTGGATGTGCATTAATTGTGAGCTCAAGTAAGAGCACACATCCAGTCTAGTACATGAAAGATTCTCGAGAATCATCAGTTCCGATTATTAAATTAAATAATCACCCTATTTCATTCACAAACACTATGCCATTACACCGGCTTCTGATTAAACATTCGACCTTGTACCAACTTCACTCGCGTACCTGAAACGAAAGTCAAGCACTTTTAAAAATCGGGTCAACTGATTCCACAAAGATCCTTAATAATAGCTTCACAAACGCATTACTCTATTTACTGGTTTTGGTGTTGACAGACCAGTACCCACAAACTTATCTTTGAAGAGTAGGAATGTTCTGTGGGGTTTGCTGGATAGCTTTCCGATTCCGCTTTGTTTGTGAATGTCCTCCTTATGGAGGCCCAGAATAGCTCAAGATCAGCCCAGCGTTGTGTAAGTTTCTTCGTCACAAAACAGCTGATGAGAGCTGTAAACAAATTAGTATTCCTGTGAACTTTCTCACCCAGGCAACAAATTATGAAAATAGAATGTACTTTTCGTTAATCATACCTATTTTGGATCAGCGGTTCAATCTGATAAGCAACACCAAGATGGATGAAGTTCTAACGTGGCGATGATGTCTGTCAATCAGGCAAGACCCAACGGTTCTGTTTCGTCTAGTATGACAGTGAACGGAGCTCACCAAATCGAAAGATGGGGTACGACTTAAGGAATTGTAACTACTGCAACTACTACTAGATAAGAAAATCACTAGTGTTACGAGGTACTACTCACACTTGCGAGTAGTGAGTTTAGTGCACACGTGAAGAGGCGGTTGATGTATTCTCACTGCAATTGGGACCGGATCAAAGAATTTATTATTGTTACAACAGAAGAGTAGAAGTAATAGTTGAACTTTTATAAATCAGAACAAAATGATGTTAGAAGTTTATCGAAGCATCGATTCGCCATGTGTTGCTTTACTGTGAATGTTATAATGTTATTGGGTATAACAATTCACAATAACTGTTGCACTGTTTGATCACGGATCAAGAGTCTTTCATGAGACCACTAACCATTTGTTCCAGACTAAGTGTATCGTTCTGGTTTACACCCAGTCCATGTTGTACCTACAACATGGACCTTCCAGTAACAGTTGATTTACATGGCATGACTGCTTAATGTCCTGATGGGCACTACGTTTTAATCCCTCTAAACTTGTAACCATTCCATAGCGATTAACAACTGAAAGCCGTACATTCTGGATGTGCAAAAAGGCAATTTTAACACGACTATATCCAACTTTATATCAGGCATTGCATTTATCTTTTGTATAAAAACTAACCGGCGCAAGTCAAGATGGAATTCTCAAGTTACTCCATGCAATTGAATAGGACTCGGCTGCATCTGATGTGATAAATCGTATACACTTATCCGACAGTCAGAGCCTTAGCACATCTACCCATATATCTTTGATTGCATAGATTTAGACAATATTTAACACTCCTGCCTAACTCAAACGATGGCCATTGCAGATCCTCAAAGGAGAACAGAATTAATGCACTGTTGCAGGTTATCACAAAAAGAAAACAGTTTGTTTTTTGATTCCTGCTTGAAAACCGATGAAGAGAAATGAGATTCTGACACTTCGCATACTCCAATTCCCTGCCATGCGTATTTACAGCATCAATGGAGTTCACTACCTCGCCCGAGATGATACGAACGCAACTAACGTTGAGTAAAATAAAAGTTGTACGGGCAGATTTTCATGTATCGTTCCTTGTATGACATCATCACCTAGGCTCTCATACAACAAATTCCATATTCTTCGTATTTGGGGATAATTATTTAAAGAACAGCAAAATTCACAAGAAAAATAGGCTTGATCAGACGTCTGTAATCTGACCTATTACGCAGAGAAATTCGCACAAATTCTGCAAACTGTCAGATACCACATTGCTACTCAACCCATGCTTATGTTCACACTGAAACTCCAGTTCCAATGCATGGTGACATCAGTTTCACGCAGACTGCATTTTTCTCCGCGACAACATATTCTATCACTTTCATGCGTTTTCCAAGTCACCGCGCTCCTTGATTTGTTTTTTTATCATCTTCGCGCTTCAATACAACGCTCGTATCGGTTCCACTGATGTGCCTGGGCATTTCAGTACATGTCCGTTGTAACCACAGGTCTTCTGGTGTATTCCGGTGGTGACTTGGTTGAGCGCAAGCTACACGATCCGTTGAAAGTTCACCTGGGTTGGCTGCGATCGACATACTCGTTGTCAAGTATCCAGAGTACAATGTTTAGTCGCCTGCGCGTACGTTTCAAAAAGTAAACACTCGTAGCTCGAACAGAGTATCTTAAACGAACAAACTTCCCTGAAATTCCTGCAAATCAACTAGCCTACGATTTCTACTTCTCTTGTCATTTACCAAACAGCTCTTTGGTTGCGTCATTTTAAGCCAAACTCTGCAGAGACAGGGATAAGAAAAGGTTCTTTCCCTTCCCACAAAATTTTTCAGCCTGGTTTGAGGTGAATTTATCTAGACAAAGCTCAGCCTCATTCTCGACCCTATTTGTAATCTGCGCAAATAAAAGACCGGAAATAGTTGCCGCTATTCATCGTTTATTTTAAAATTAATTTAAGGGGAAAGTAGCACACAATGGAATGCGCATATCTTCCAGTTAAACTACAATTAATATGAACCAGATTGGGCATAGGGGCAGGCAGGCGGAGTCACTGCAGGGTGGGGAGAGGGAGGTGGACAGTGACACCTACCAGGGCAGCGTGAGGCTAGCCACAAATTCGGTCTGTTTACATCCATCGGGCTTGTAACGTCGAGTCGCATCCGCCTCAGCTAACCGTAGTACACGGTTACCTTTCTGGTGGATCAAGACGCGAAAGGCGTCCTTAGTTTTGTCACATTCTTTGCAATCCAGTGTGTATCGGAAGAACTGAGAGACGATTGTCTACCAGGATAGCAGAGCATTTACCGAGAAATTTGGCGTCTAACGGGTCAAAGCTTCCGTCGAGTTCAATCGCCCGACATATACTAGATTGCAAAGAATGTGACAAAATTAGGGACGCCTTTCGTGTCTTGATCCACCAGAAAGGTAACCGTCTACTACGGTTCACCGAAGCGGCTGCCATTCGATGTTACAACCCCAATTTGTGTAAACAGACCGAATTTGTGGCTAGCCTCGCGCTGCCCTGGTAGGTGTCACTGTCCACCTCCCTCTCCCCACCCTGCAGTGATTCTACTCCCTGCCCCTATAAGCTATAATTCAAGTAACGTGAGAGGCTGTTCGGAAAAATCAACATGAATTTCCGTCATTGATTGATTAGAACTAACCATCCTTCAAACTTCACCTTTACTCAAATTCCTCAACTTTGGCAATTTTTTCCAACCCTGACATGAGCTGGTTGGCTTAGGGGTAACGCGCACGCCTTCAATGCGATGGGTCCGGAGTTCAAATCCCGGACGGGACGGTGAATATGCACTACTGATGAGCTCTAATAAGAGCAAAAATCGAGTCTAGTGCTTCTGAATGTATGGTTGACTGGGAGAGCCGAGGGATGTGCGTGAAAGGGAAGTCCTAAGGACGGTCAGTTCTAATCAATCAATCATTCAATCAATCAATACCAATTATCCCATACCGCTACTCACAAGTAACTGTGAGTCAAATGCGATTTCCGTTGTCATCCTAGTGCGGAGCTGGTTGGTGTATATTTCGTTCCTCGGTTTGCTTGAATAACTGGAGAGTTATCTCATAAGTGTACTAAAACACATATCTGAATATTGGAATAAGTAACGCGGAAAATCAATTGAAAATTCATATTAGCTTCACGCTAACGTTTATCACTTTCTAACGTTATTTACAGCTGCCATTTGGTACTCAGGGGCAAAAAACTTGCCAACATTCATCATTACTCCCCTGCTTCATCGTGGAAGGAAATAAAAATCAAGTTTGCTCCATACTATTCCAGTAATTTATCGTGAATTCAAGGCTTGACCTCGTCAGGCTGGTCGCTCGGGTTTCGCGCGATCATTATATTGTGGTCAGTATATATTTGTCTACTTATTAACTGTGAGTAGCTAAGTTAGATCAGTCAACTGCAAGATCCGAGAGACAAAGAATTTCGTGATTTTAAGGTTATTCGCTATTGCCACACTCTGCTGGCATTCAGAAAAACTAATTACGATTAAACTGACATGGATTGCAAAATGGGAACAGTTTAATGAGCTAAGTCTAACTAAGACTGGCTACCGTGAGAGCCAAGCTGGATTTTTTAGGCTGGCTAAGGCGCCGAAGACGAGTAGAAAGACGAACACGATTGCTACTCAGTGAAACTTGGATGACAATGGACCATTCCTAGTATTTCATAGTCTGGTTACAACTCAATCAGACGTAAAGAAATCACAGGTGTGTTTGAGGATAGACATCAAAGGAACCGGATTTGACTTGGCGTCGAAAAACTATGATACGAAACTGATTTGATTGCAATTTCTCGAGAAACAATGCAAATCTTAGAAGATATCTTGAATCGATCTGACGGGGAGGGGCAGATTATGGCAAAGCACCATAAAGATAAAGTTTACCTTAGAACTCTCATAAACATGACACATTGTCCACTCGCACAGTGAAAAAGAAATGGTGCAGAATTCGAAATCCAACCATCACTAGGTGACCGAAATTCCTTCAGTGATTCAATCACCTCACCGTACCTTAGTGGTAAGAACCGGGACAGAAATCATCGATCGGAACCGTGAAACGCACCGCCGCACTTCTCGTGCACGGTCAGTTTTGTGAGCAGGAGACAAGCCAATTTCGTGTCCGTGCTGATCGATGAAGTGCAGAGGGAGGACTAACTACTGGTGACTTTATCGATGAGACGATCTTTCATGTGCACGCCATCCTTACAAAACAGTTCCAAAACTTCGATGCTTATCCGAATAAAGTTTCGTTTAAGGTTACCTTTTATTTGTATTCAGGAATCACGCAATCGATTAGATCTGGTATTTAATTGTCGTTCACCCCAATCACGGTTGCTATAGCTAAAAGTACAAGTTGATTCAAGTGAGGGTATTCGTATTTCTGTGACGATAGGCCAAAATACAAGGTACTACGTCATTCGACTGTACACAATATGTGGAAAAACAAAACTGTAGTGAACCCCAAATTGCATCCGAAAAAAGAAAGCTATATAATATTTGGTTTTCAGTAAACTGCATGCTGAATACGACAACGAAAATGCAGATGTTTCACCACGGATTCCGGTGATAAACTCAGTCCGCCATAGGTAAGACGTTCACATACATTGGGAAGGGGACTTACGCGACATATTTTTCGAGGTACGTCCGAAAAGTAAACATCACAATACTTTAATCCGGGTGCAACAACAACTCGCGTTGTGTAAAATTTTACCACTGTTGAACAAACCTTTGCCAGATAATAACAGTAAAAATTGTGGGGCTCGTCTATGCACTTTCTGTAACAATATGAGAGAAGTTTGACCAAAAGGAGCTCCGGCAAGTGATGCTTTCGATGGAACAGTTTTTTAGCCAGTTCATCCGTAAGTTTAACAACCCGCATTTCTCGACGAAAATAAAACCACCCCAAGCTTCACTGAGACATAAAATAAGCTTCTTCCCGAGATAATCCGACGGGGATTATTGTAGTTCAGTGAGACCGTCCATTTAGCACGAATTGAAACAAGTAGATTGAGTGGTATCCGAACAACACATAGGCTCTTGCATAACACCTCATTCGGCATGGACCGGAAGCGGCAATTTTGAAAGCGTATGAGTGGGTAACTAAAATACCCCTTCAAAAATCCTCTTGATCGTCCATGAGAAACTTTAAGCGTGCCTTTTGTTTTCTCTGGTGCATTGGTCTTTGTTTTAACTCTTCTGACAGGTTCCAAGTCTCATGCAACTAATAATACAAGAGGCTAAAAGTGCACACGTCATCAGCTTGTGTGATTGGGAAGTGCAGTAGACCTCCAGTGAAATAAAATGACTGCACTCATCTTCAAGAGTTAAGTCTCTTAGGTGCCTATTCAGAGGGGACGTTCCACCAGAAAACTCTCGTTTTTTCAACTGTGACTGGCCGATTTATCTTTCGTTTGGTGGCCAAAGGAGGGGTCAACTGTAGACAACCGTCGGTTTCATGGGATACCAACAGATTGAGATCTTCAGCTTAAGAAGAACATCCTATATAACTCGTACAGTTTTGAAGACTTTCAGTTCGATAAATCTTGTTGAAATAAGGGTCGAATCCTAACAGATAACTCGGTCTTAGATGTACATCTTATCGCGAAGATACGTTACTATCAATTAGTTTCCACATCTGTTTATATGGAGGTGAGAAGCTTTTTCATTGGGTTGTTTTCTCAAAAAAAAACCACTAACTCCCATAAAAAAGAGTTCCACCTAGAATAGAGGAACATACTAGCAGAACCGATTTCACTTCAAAACTCCGTTTTGCCGATGCAGGTACCTTGAAAATACATTAAAAAAAACATTAATCATGGCCTGTTGAAAACACGTCATTGACGTACTAGTGGTAGTAAGAACTTGTATGCATTTGAAGCCTTTTTAAACGAATTTTCATCACCCCATTTACGGCAATGTAATGACGACTACGAAGTGTTATAATAGGTTTTACAATCCACAGGAAGCAGGAGCATCAGTTGGACACAATGGGACGTTAACAAGGCGCACAAATCGATACCATTCCACAATTTGAAAAATTGCCCAATCGTATTTAGTGCATCAAAAAAATTTGATTACGTGCAAGTCTTCGCCTGAAAAATAAACGATGTAAATACCGGAAAATATTCTACTCCACAAGCTAATCGATGACTCACCGAAATCAGGAAGTATATTCACGGTTATTTTATTTGGATCGGTTAGTTTATTCAGAAAATGTAAATACCGTGGCAAATATATATGGATGTATATCTGTATATAGCATTTAGAACACATTTAGATATCAATACTGTACTTTGCTTCAATATACCATCATCAGGAACGAATAACCCAGGGAAAGGTAAACAACTAAATATAACTTTGCTCTCGGATATTATCTGATCTACCGTATTTCCCTTAGAAAATTATTTTTCTTTAACCATTTCAATGTCAATAAAAATTCAGTAAGAACTAATACATGAGGGTAGTGGAGGATTTCATTCGACCGGATAGTGAATTTCGTAGTAGGCACTGTTACAACCGTCCTTTCGGAAATTTCTTGCACGTGTATCATTCGATCGAACAACTTCGTGATCCCGAAATTCGAGCGTTTCCCTTTTCGCAAACCCGATGATTATCCGAAACAGTCAGCAATAATAAAACACAATAAACACCGATCCGTAGTGGAATCACGCATTAGACGGTATTTAACAAGTGCACAATGATACAATAAATCACATATACATACTTGACTCCAATCCTCAATAGGCGGACCGCACAGTGGATAAACGAACAAGTGGAGTGTTATTGCTCAAACGAGCGGAATCACACGACCATCAAAACCGAAATATTTTACATGAATGAAAATAAACGGTACAGATAAACAAAGGCCAGATTGAAAAGGGAAAAAAAGAGAACGCCACTCACTAAAAAACTTATTATAATCATCAAGATGTTGTTATCATCATCATCATCATCATCATCATCATCATCATCTACGTTGCTTCAGCCGCCGTAAAACTACCCTTCTGGAAAGCCACTGGAGTTTAACATAACCAACACCGGTAATGCAACTGTAATTGGCAAACAATTTAAATTTACATCTAGAATAAGTACATATGGCGAACGAATACTTGTAAAGGATAACATCAATAATGTGATTGATAAGAGTCCCCTCGTGTGGAACCATCATTCGCACCCGAAATGTGCCACCTCATTGTATATACTTTCATCTACTGGATGCTTCTGTTCTCGTCAGCCCAATGAAACTACATTCGAAAGGCCAAAGAGAAATTTGATTATTTCATGGGATCGATGATTTATGTAAAATCAGCTAAATCTGTTTTTTCAACTCATCACCAAAGGGTGACATGACACCTGATCCCCTTTGTCCTTTAGGGCATCTTGGTACAATATCTGAAACTTTCGCGAAGAAAATCGCACGACTGCGGAAAATTGCAGATGATCTATCCTTGGTTTGTTATTTCTAAGTAATAACAACTTATTTGGAATGAGAACTTCCAATTCCCCAACATCATTGGATATCGGTATTAATGGACGGTTGTTTGCAACCTCTTCTACTTCAGCAAAGTCAAGTTTCACCTGTCATTCGCTGGCTTTGAGATATCGCTCCAAATATCTTTCTCACGGTCCTAAACATTCTTTCCCAAATACCGTCCCAGTGACTTGTGTCAGGTGGTCCAAAGTGCCAACGTATTTCGCGATTCACTTGGAAATGTTGAATCTTGGCTTGAGACAAATCTTGCATACATTGCCGTAACTCGGTACACGCGCCTCTGAAGTTACTTCCGTTATCACTAAAGATGACTTCAGGTTGTCCCCGTCTCAACATGAACCGTATTAACGCTTGGATAAACGAATCCGTCGACAGGGAATGAGCAACTTCTAGGTGCACGGCTCTTATATTTAGACAGGTGAACAAACAGTCATACCGCTTTTCTACGATCTTTCCGCACTTTACAAAAAAGAACCAAGATAATCAACGCCAACCTGAACGAACGCGTGTCATTTAATGCAGGTGCGTTCGTTGGGTAATGGTGCCATCAACTGGAATCCAGGACGTACGGACTCACGCCGACACCGCAGGCATTTCCCGATCACCCGACGTACAGCGACCCCACCGTGCACTATCCAGTAACGTCTGCGAATAGTAGAGAGAACTTGATTACTACCTACGTGCCGTTCTACCTCATGGTAATGACGAATTACGAGCTCAGTTACGTAGTGCCTCGAAGGCAGAATAATGGGATGCTTACTGTCTTCGGATAGATTACTCCAATGTAGACGACCGTCCACGTAGACTAAACCAACAATTTGGATTGGTCTCAATTTGTAAAGTTGTCAGCGCTTACTCCTGTTGGAAGGCAAACGCTGGCCACTACCTAACCGCTCTAATTTTTGACCAAAGCATTCCACTTGAATCATTCTCACTACCACTCTGCAGCTGTCTCTCAATTCTTGTACAGTTATTGGCCCTAAACGCACAGATAAATTGGTTCTTCCACCCGCAGAAACAAGTAAATAACTTTATATCTTAGAAGCCACGCAACGCATCGTAGCAATTAAGGCCAACAGGAGAATCTCCCGAAATATGGCAGACAATCAAAGTGACACAACGCACTAATAACAACATTTTTTCCGCGAGAATATCCTTCCTTGGATCCAATCTGTCGGCGTTTTTCTCTCGCCTAACGGATAGCTGTACCTATTGCGTTGTAGACGAGCCTTGGCACAAATGACCCCGTTAACCGCTTGATGACTTTGCAAAAGCGACTTCATCGCGATAACCATTTCCAAGAAAGATACTCAGCTATGATATGTCGGTATATAAAAAACGGTTATTTGAAACCTGTGTTAGAAAATTCGAACCCGGATGAATTATGGTGGTATCTTCCGCATCATGCAGTTTTAAATTCTAAAAAGCCGGATAAGGTCGTCTTCAATTGTGCGGGGAAGTTTAACGGTGAATGGTTAAATGACCGTTTATTACCTGGTGCAAACCGGGTTTCCAGTTTGGTTGGCGTCTTGATACAGCTTAGACAAGGACCTATAGCCTTGTCGGCGGATATCCAGGATATGTTTTTGCAGGTGTGGGTACCAGAAAGGGATCAGGGTGCACTACACTTCTTGTGGTACCCTAATGGTGAAGAATTGAGAGATCCAGAAGAAATGGGACTCACCGTGCAGCCATTTGGCGCTGTATCGTCACCATTTTGTGCAAGCCTTGCTTTAAAAACGATGGGTAATCTTTTTGGGCACGCGTATCCTTTGGATGCTCCTGGAGCGATTCTGAATAGTTTTTATGTGGATGATTATCTGAAATCCGTTATAGACGAGAATGAGTCTGTTTCTTTGGCTGAAGACTTATGCAGTTTATTGAGCCAAGGCGGTTCCAAGCTAACAAAGTGGTTAGGCAATAGTCGAGAAGTTTTATATCGGACTCCTGATAACTTGGGAAGTACATCAGTGAAAAATATGGAAATCGAGGGTTTGCAAACTGCAAACTTTAGGTTTATCATGAACAGTAGAGCAGGATGCGTTTGCTTATCAGTTTGAAGCGCCAGAACCTCCACCTACTCGGAGAGTGCTACTGTCTCAGCTGTCCTCCATATTGGATCCGTTAGGGTGGATAGGACCTTATGTTTTCCCGTTGAAAATCTTATTTCAGAAGTTGTGTAGACAAGCCATAGGGTGGGATCAACTATTGGTTCCAGCCGTGATTAAAGAATGGAGACAGTCCATGAAGTTTCTAAGTGGAATTTGTCAAGTTCAAACACCTAGATGGTACGCTGGCGTCGTAGCAGAGACCCAAATCCAGTTGCATACCTTTTGCGATGCGTCTGAACTCGGATACGGAGCAGCATCCTATTTACGTTTTGTGCATAATGTTAATCCAACTTTGTGCGTACTGGCAATTGCCAAGTCTGCCAAGTCTCCTTTACGAACCGTAAGCATACGTCACCTGGAGCTGAATGCTACTGTGCTTATGGTTGAATTAGCACAAATAGTAAAGAAGGACTGCGAGATGACATTTGCTAATCTAATTTACTGGACTGATTTTGCCACAGTTTTACATTATCTGAAGAATGAGAAAAGTCGATTTTCAACGTTCGTGTCCTAGAGAATTTCAAATATTAGGTCTGGACGATAGTTTATCAATGTAGGTACATCAACGGAAAAGATAATTCTGCGGGTCTCGCGTCCCGAGGAATGTGGAGCCGCGAAGGATACAAACGGTTATGGTTTGAAGGCCCAGTCCTTTTGCGCAAACCAGGAGGCATAGTACCAAACTATGGAGAATGTCCATCAGTCTCAGCTGGCGACTTGGAGTTGAAGTCTAAGGTTGTTATTAGTGCGTTGTGTCACTTTGATTGTCTGCCATATTTCGGGAGATTCTCCTGTTGGCCTTAATTGCTACGATGCGTTGCGTGGCTTCTAAGATATAAAGTTATTTACTTGTTTCTGCGGGTGGAAGAACCAATTTATCTGTGCGTTTAGGGCCAATAACTGTACAA
>UZAN01041614.1:45589-56739 GCA_900618425.1 Echinostoma caproni
AATAACAAACCAAGGATAGATCATCTGCAATTTTCCGCAGTCGTGCGATTATCTTGGGTGAAGTTTTGAGGTATTGGAAACGACAGAATTCTGAATACTAGGACTCACTACAAGGAGGGCACAAATAGCGGGAACAGAGTAGGGAGTTAAGGGTTGGAGACCTGATGCTTGTGACCAATGAAGGTGTTCATAAAACTTGCTGGCCGTTAGGAGTTGTTAGTGAGGTTCTTCCTGGCGAAGATGGATTGACAAAGACGTATTGGTTCGTACATCTCATGCGACTCCGCGACGTGATGTACGCAAGTTATATAAGGCAGTCCCGAAAGTGTGACCGTAACAGTATTTAACCGTGATCCTCAGTTGGCGGACCGCGCAAATAAACTATCAATAGGTATATTGATACTCAAACGAGCGGAATCAAATTAGAATCGATACCGTTATTTCCGACAGGAATAATAATAATAATAAATCGTTTAGATGAACAAAATCCAGATTCAAAGAGGGAAGAGAGAATTCCACTCATAAAACTTACTTTAATTATCAAAATGTCATTTTTATAAGTTTGCACAGTGCTTCAACCACCGTAACTGGCAGAGCAAATGAAGGGCTAAATGATAGCCTAGATAACAGTGTACAGCAGCTGTCTCAATCTCGTCCAGTTTCATCAGCAGCCACAACGCGTCGACCGAACTGAGAATCGAACCTGGAAATTTCAAAACCCCTAAATGATCAGATAAAACCGTGCACTATACTATCCGTGTGTAAGGAGTAGTCAAGTTTGGAATGATTCTAGTCAACTCATAACCCTACAGGCTAGTACTGAGGTGAACCGGGTGTGATGTTCGCAACAAGCTTGTAGAGATGGATTGCGCAATATCGTTTGTATAAAAAAATGAAAAACGGTCTGATAGGCTGCGCGGTGATCAAGTGGACCATATAGTTGCGTTCTACCTGTGAGTTGCTCGATTGGTTAGGTGGATTTACACAGTTGATGGAACCCAACATAACTCTATTTAAGCCAGTTGACGGAACAAAGCCCACAGAAAAAAACATGGAGAGCGTGCAAACTCTGTAATTCTCAGTCAAATCCAGAAGATCGTGGAGTACCAACAACGATGGGTATGATTTAATTTCGGAATCATTTCGGTGCATTTCAGCTGGTGCTTAGTGAAGAATACAAAATAGTTCATATATCACTATTCCGCTTACATGGTTACCAAGGCAATGACAGACAGATGTAAACCTCCTTTTGCTGACACAGCAGAGGCTTTCGGCGCTTGATTGCTATGATCTCTTCAAACCTTAGCAGTCAGCCATTCGAGGTTGTGTAAAAAAACGAAAATAAGTCTCACGATCGGCTTGGCGATCAGTCTGGTATTGCCCTGGTAACCATGCCAGTGAAAGAGTGAATTCGTACCGTTAGATTATCAACACCTTCGATGTATAAACTATTCTGTATTCTGCAGTAGACATCAGCTGATGCAGTGAAACGATAACAGAATGTTTTTGATTAAGTTTATTTTGGGGAATAGCTGCTTTCAATGATAGGTATGTTTGGCGGCAATCGGATGAGTGAACTCACTGAATTCGTAGAGTAATACAGAAGACCATGGGAAACTGAATGATTGGCGATGGAAAACAGCAACATATGAATGTGTATGCATATCGCGTCTGGGTACGGAGTACGGAGAAGTGGGACGATGTGTCCGAAAACCGGTCCAAAGTTTATGCGTAACACCAGGGGGAGGGCCGGGGAAACAAATGTAGTAATAGCCAAGTTTAAGCATGAAAGGAATAATAAAAGAAAACACAACTTCGGCAAGTGCATGCGGGCAGTTCACTTGTGAAAAAGCAGGTAATGAAATCAATGGCCCAATTAAACTACACGAAAATAGAGTAGCTCTGGTTAGGCGTTTGAACACAGGGATATTTCAACTTGATACTATAATATAGACGAGTAACAGACCCCGGTGATGACAGTTTATCACATTAGCCTCAGAGCTAATCTGTCCGTTCATTTTCCCTGACAGCTCTCGAAGCAGACAGTAATAAGCAGCTTGTTAATTCTAGTCGCAGTCTTCCACCAAATCAAGTCTTNTCCTTGTCGGTTCCGGTGGTCGTCCCGATTGAATGAACTGAGGAGTTTGTGTGGCGATGGACTACGGTATGGTCGCAACGCAGTGTGAATGTACCGAAGACAGAAGCTCGGGTAGGGGGGGGGTTGAATACAGAGGCAAGACGACATCTGTGCACAGTCAGTGAGAGTCGATCGCGTTAACAAATTAATCTAATGGTCGCGAGCAACAAGTAACCGTTAGATCTGGATTAGTCAGTTCAATCTACAAACAACAGCTAGAACACACTCATGGTGAAAATTGCATATCACTGACTATTTCTAAATGCAGTAGGATACGATTTTGATGCGTTCTCACAGGTGACCTTTCGGCAAAAGACACTCTGTACCCAATAGGGTAAAGATTAAGTGAGTGATAATCCTGTAGTTAGCAAAAACCATCTTACAACCGATAGAGCGGTAAGAGACGGAGCAGTGAAAGGTGGCGTCATTGGCAAAAGTATGGATTGACAGTTTTAGAAAGGCGAGCGTTAATAAGTAAAAGAGGATAAGCGCAGGTACTGGACGTTGGGGAACGCCAGTATTCACAGGGAACGGCTGAGGTAAAGCCCTATCAACTCGGACAGAGACGGCTCCTCAGGTTTCGATCACTAGATGAACTTCTCTGATCCAATCTTGTGCCAATTTGTGGAACACTGTCTTTACTCCAGCTTACAGCATTACACTCTTTCAACGTCAAATCAATGAACTAGATCTTACGTGAATGTACCCCCACTCTCCTTTTTACAGCATGCCCCTTGACTACGGGGATTTTCCGTTTTACTGTAACTTACATTAAATGCAATAAAAACGATATTACCCATTAGAACAATCTGGAGATCCTGAGACTTGGAACACAGTTGCTTACGTGTCTTGTAAGCAACCAAAAATTCCAATGATTCCCGATAAACCTATCACCGAAATATCACATCGAAAGGAACTATGCCTGGGAATAATACGATTCCCTTTTCTATGACACTATGGATGTCGCTTGATACATTACATTTCACTGGTGTCTTAGCCCAGTGTGTGCTAAACAATTTCAAGTATAACAACCTCCATAAAAATGTTGCGGTATTGGTTTGAGTCTTCTAGACGTTTATAAGGAAGCTTGCAGAGAGGAAACTTACCATGTCCTTGGGTACTATCTTCATTCGTCCGTAAACGTTAACGTTAATTCAGTGAGCTTCAGACTTTCTTGATGCCGGATAACCACCAATTTGATAGCCATTCACTTTTCCCTCATCTGAGGAAGTGACATGTGACGAATATCTCTGTTGCACGTTACACTATGATTTTATTCTGATAAAGAACCAGTGGCGTGATTTTTGATAGAACAGCATCCTATTCTGAAATCTCTGCAGTTAAACAAAAAGAAAAAAGAACCATATTTGTATGGGTGAATGAATGATTGATTAATTTTCTCGAATACACTTGTCCAAACAAAAAGTAGGTTGTCTTTAACAAACCACATACTGTCGAGAGGATGATCTGTTTAGTATGAAATAGCTCATCAAAACCGACGAACGGTCGCAGTGTGATACCGGGATGATCGAGATAATATGATAAAATTGAGAGACAGAATGTAGCCAGACTATGTTTACTATGTGCAATCAAAATTCACAAAGAAAAAACGATTTAACTGGTGAGTCATTCATTCCTCTTTCTGGTGCTATTTAATACGCGTGAGTACGGGGAACGAAAATAAGTGCAATGAGAACCGACTGTTTCGGGGAGGGCGGCGGGGGGGGGGGGCAGGAGGAGGAGGAGGAGGACGG
The DNA here is from genome assembly GCA_900618425.1 of Echinostoma caproni. Classification (NCBI taxonomy): domain Eukaryota; kingdom Metazoa; phylum Platyhelminthes; class Trematoda; order Plagiorchiida; family Echinostomatidae; genus Echinostoma; species Echinostoma caproni. Next base: position 49,481 of record UZAN01041614.1, read on the forward strand.
GGAGGGGAATAGAATGAAATGGAAATCGGTGAACCCAACAAAGTTTTACAACGGAGAATTCTATACCATTCCGACTGTAATTGTAATTATAACTCCTGTGGGCGCATAGTCAATAGTTCAGTTAAAAGGATACCTATCAGAGAGAGAGAGAGAGAGGAAAAGATATTGGAAATTTGTTTACAGATGGGAATCACAAAATCTGAAATCGGAGATTTCTTGGGTCCATAAGAATCTTGTGTGCAAGCTTTTCTCATGCATTCAAATGGCTTTCACATAGATTAGTCATCAACTCCTCCAAGGGTATAGGAAAGACACGGTTAATGATATTCAGTCCATATCGAAGCAGTTTGAAGTCTTCTTTTGGGAGAGTGGAAAAATATAGCAGGTGAACAATACATTAACAAAGGGGAAAACATATTGTTGCACCCATCTGGAGCTAATCGACAGTTAAATTCGAAACTGACAAAGTTTACGGATATGGAGAGAAAGTTGACGAAGTTTACTGACGATATTTTGAACGTGAGAGGTCTAATGAAGATTAGCATCAATAAAAAATCCCAGACAGCTTACCCGGGATACTGGTTCAGAGCCGATCGATACCGGTTCAGATGGGAAAGACGAGTGTGATAATGCAAAGAAGCATTCAAAAAATTTGAAGATATTAAGACAGAGGCCGGATATGACGGGAAACTGTTGAACGGTTTCCAAGCTGCTGGAAAATTGTGAAAGACCATTGGAATCGGAGATAGTCTAGCATAAAACGTATCTGAAGAAAGAATTAGGAGTGCTAGTCACTAATATACGTGAAAAATGAGTATGGGGAAAGGGCTGCACCTTGAATTACCCGGAGAATCGCTCTTCCCACCTAACGTGGTACATTGAGTTCTACCGGAGAAGTAATCGGCAAGCCAAGCTAATAACTGCCTTGGACAACAGAAATTCTCCAGTTCACGAAGAAGAAAAAGAAGAAGGGAACGAAGAATAGAAACAAAGTAGATAGGTAGCTCAGAAACATACAACAAACAGATTTTGCTGAATCATTCAAGGATTTGATGATTTCATGTACAAGCGAGGAAACCGAATCTAGCATGCATTTGCTTGGTTTGTAGGCAAACTGGAGGGAATGATACGGGACATCAAGTGCGGACTGAATGCATGTACGGACAACACGTTCTGCTGGTCTAAGATTAACAGAAGTGAAAGTGAAAGGACGGAAGCGTTTGGTGAGAACGGTTGAATTAGAGGATTTGGGAATGGTAACAGTTGCTACTGGTTTCCAACAGTCTGGTATGGAGCAGGTGTTTAAAAATTATAATAATTCACTAAGAGAATAAGCTCCATATATCAGAAGAGAAAGACGATCTGGACCATAACTGAATATGATTTGTATGGTACGGTATGATTGGCATAGACTGGTCGGGCTAGGACGAAATAAAGTGACCGTAGCCCGGCTCAAATTTCATAAGTCACGATGGTATTAGACTACCCTGAGTGAAATACAATGAATGAACTGGAAGTCTGAGACAGTTTGTTTTGCGCGGACTCCAGATAATGTGATAAATTTTGTGATAATCGACTCCGTCTCACAGTGCTGAACATTCGGCTTTGAGAGCAAACAACTTGTACAACTTGAGGCTCCAACTCCGCAGACAGAAAGAAAACAAGCTTGATACTGGAAATGTCTGTGATAACCAACAAAGAGCACTGGACAGCTGTTTCATCCTATTCGGGACTCGTCAGCAGTGCGTACTGTTGCTTTCCCGTCAGGACTCAAACCGCGATCAGTCGGGTCGGGACTTCAAACCCTTACCCCTGAGCTACACGGCCGACGGTCATCATCTTGGGCGAATGGCTCAATCAATTTAGGATATCAAACTTGGATTAGCCCATTGTTGGTTATCACAAACATTTCCATCGCATTTGAATTCTTTATCTCGTGGGGAATTAACGATCTCCCAAGGAATGAAACCCACAACCAAGACCATCAAGAGTACCTGGTGCCTCTGAACAATCGAATGGGCTAATCCAAGCTTGATATCCTAAGTTTGATACTCTTACAAACAGCAAAATCGCACACAAAATAAGCGTGGACATTAATTTCGGTAACTATTAAACGCCTCTGGAAAAAAACGTGCACACCAACGAATAAATCCTGAACTAAAATTCCGGATTCTCACAAAAAACCCAAATCAAAAGAGATTCAGGTCATGCATTTTCACGTGGAAACCACACGTGATTGCTTCAACTAAAAACTGGCAACGAGAGTAAATCCCTCGGTTCTACACATCGTGTATTCGATAAAGCATCGGATATGATGACCGACTGTCATCTGGATGGTCCAAAACAGGCTGGCGAGTTTCAGGTGCCCTTATCTTCTTAAATAAACCAGGATGAAATACGGAGCACATCAAAACTGAGGTATGACAGTTATTGGGCGTTCACAGTTCACACCGTGATCGAGTTTCTCTCTTGAGTGAATACATGGTCCATTGGCTAAAAAATGATTACTGATCATTGAAGTTACGTCAAATTTGTATCTGGGATAGTACTCTTGAATCAAAAGCAGCAGAAGCTACAACCAGCCTGAAAATGATATAGCACCTTTGGTTGAAGGGTTTGCCATTTATTCGGCGACCGAACATTTTCATTCCGTTCTCGAAAGCAGGCGTTTCGTCGATCGCACTGATCGCAAACCCCTGACCTACATAATGGTTGTAAAAAATGTGATAATTTTTTTCGCCCAGATACCAGCACTTCATCTCTCCCTTAATCAAGGATGTCCGATACACTAAAAGGACCCAAAACTCCGGTTGCTGATGCTCTCGCAACCACATCACCAACCCACTCTCGTTCACCTGGAATGATGTTTCTAAAGCACAACGGACCATCTTTTGACAGTTAAGTGCGCATTTGATATTGCGTGAAAGTCTCAGCTGGGTGACGACATACCTTAAGATTCCTTCAAAAATTGCGGTTATCTTTGACAGTGATCAAGTTAGCACCACAAAGAGTAATGTTTGGTGCATTTAAAAACAATTACAGATAAAAAAATTACTGATTCTTACAAAATTACCGCAACGAACCAGCCGGAGTCAAACGGCGGTAGTGGAAATTCATGTTTATTCATTCGATTTACGTGAAACCACCGTAACAAGAGGACTCAATATTATTATGATGGCCCGTATATAACCACTGGGAGAGAAAGAAATAAAGCGGGGGGATCAACAATTGGGAATATACTAAACAGGATATCACAATGAAATCTCAATCCGAATCTCTCACGTAAGGTCAGAGAAAAAATAAAAAATAAAAAGCTAAGGAAGGTAGGATATAAAAATAATAAACATAATATCCGACGCACACGTAGTTCGTCGGTAGTGACGGGGAACTTTGGACAATGATATGAGTTGCTGGGTTCGTCAAATACGGGTAGGCTGTGAAAAATTCGCCTTTATACAATTAAAAACTGAAATTTTGCATAACCTAGACACAACCTCCACAGAACAGATGGTTAGTTTGGAAGAAAGGTGTCCTATTTCCGATGATCTGGTTGAAGTAAACGATGCGACCCATTTTTTCGTTCAAATCGCAATTTTTTCACGGTTTCGTTGGTAGAAGAGGCTTTGGAGCCGCGAAGACTGGAGCGTACGCATAGTAATTCTGCTGAGGGCTTCTGGACGGGAGGAGTTAAATTAATGTATGGGCCATCTCCTCGGTGCATTTCACGTGTTTTCGGAGAGCAATCTCGGTGCGCCTCTTGTGCCTTTGGTAACCAATCTCGGTGCCTTAGATGTGAACGTGAAAACTGGGCGTTCAGATGACCGCTTTCCTTTGTGTGACCAGAACCTGTGAGGTGCCGCGTGTGGCCTTGGACGTTCAATCGAATATGATTCCGAATGTCTTGTTGATTTTGATCTAGGGAATATGTCTTTCCCGGACTTAATGCACTTTTTGAGGGCTTGAAAGCATATTTACAAACTTTTTCATTGCCATCGTTTAGTTTTGCTTTGAATCGATCAGTGTGCAAACGACTGGGTTCAACTTGTGCGTTAGGACGATAAAATCGATAAAATCTTGACCGCATCAAGTTGGTGTCGCCATTCTCTCGAAGATTTGATGAAGTTTCACACTCAACTCGGTCGACAAACGATGAAACACGGTCACTTTGGTCGTCTGAAATAAGCTTCGATGCGTGAATGTCTTCGTGAGGGGGATACGATTTGAATAATTCAAGCACGCAGTCCGTAATCAACTCACGAAGGGTGATTTTAGAAAAACCCCTTAAAACTTTCAGTTGATCCACTTTATCTGGAGTCCTACCAACGGAACAGTATCTTTTGCTCTCGTTGGAGGGTTGAGAAAAGCGGTTAGCCCGCAAAGAACGGCGCGATCGACGACCCTTGTAATGTGTTAACTGGCATGTAGAACCGGTCTGATCCGTTACGTGAGAGAACTGCGGTATTGTGGGTTGTTTATCGTTTGGACGGCAGGGCGAACGCCTTTGATCGGATTTTCTGACATTTGCAGCATGATTCGAAACATTTTCGTAAAAGTTGGTTGGCTGAATTGCTTTGATAGATGATGACTTGGGCATTAATACTGAAGTTTTCAGAAAGACATTGCACGGATCTGGAATGTAAAACAAACTTTGCTAATTAAAATGAAAAGGATCAAATTACTTACTTATGATGCATAGAGTGCCATTGAAGCTCGGTCAATGCTTCTATTTCGTTCAGAGATTTAACCGTTAAAGAACCATGATAAACATAGACTTTCAGTGTTCCACCGCCTACGCTGCATCGCACGAATCTGGTAAAGCGACCTTACAATCGTTAGGTAGGTCACCGAACAGATTGCCACGAAGTGCGACGTTTCCCGAGGCATATGATGAAATGAGTGCATCTCCAATAAGCCTTCTGTTATGGACAACCAAACTCAAGCTGATGATGAGGTTTTCTTCTCTTAAGCATCTCCACTGACTTTTCCAAAGCTTTCAATCGGATCATCCACAACATAAACCATAAAATGGACTGGCAAATCAGCGACAGCCTTCTTGCTTTGCGAGTTAGCAACCTAGAGGTAGACTGTCGTGTGCTTGAAAATGTATTGGGGAAAAATCTGTTATCACATCGAATTCATATTCACTGGTTAGGGTACGTTTGGCGCATGCTCAGCCATCATCTCCCGCGTTCCGCCTTATTTGCAGAGGCCGTTCCATTTTGGAGAACAACCGCATGGTGAGGTCTTAATTCAGTTCCGTTTGTACAACCATTAACTATGCACTTTTGTGCGCCGGTTTTGGTTGCCGTCTTTTGGCTTCCCATTTAGATGAACAGTAGGAAAAGACAGGAAAGTTTAAAGTAGAGTCGAGGAAAATATGGAGAACTTCAGTGGATTAAGGTTGCAAGGAAATTGGGAAGATGCACGAACGCCATTGTTTACGACACTCATCCATATCACTTAGTATATCTAACTACCGGTTACGATCATCCCGAAGTCCCCAGCCAGAGAGCCTAACAGGACTTATATAACCGAGTATCCTGCTTATGGTTTTTATACCTTTGTGCCAGGTCTTATTTTGACTATCCTTTTTTATTACACACCAGTGTGTGATGAACAGCAGTCGGGGCGAACCCTGTAGTCACGAGGACCTGCTGTTCAGTGATAGTAATCCGCAACTTAAGCCTCGGGACTTGGAGTGGTGAACCCCATAAGGCCCCGCTAACCCAGGTGTGGTATAGAACCAGGCGACAGCAAAGCTGCCTACACCGAAGTGGTGGCGGCGCTCGAACCTCGGACCATAGGGTCCAAAGCACGCCGGTGACAGCAACTCAACCACTGCACCCTGATCAGCCTTGGGTTTCTTCCACCTAATAACTGCCTCGGCAAACAACGCGCGCCGTGGTGATATGCGTAACACATGCCCCAACCAACGACCGCGGCTACCTAAAACTCCGCGCCTAACCCCAGCATTGCTTGTATGATTGCCGCACCAGATTCGTGCAATCCTGTATAGACAGTAGTGTTCAAATACCGACAGTCCTGTTTTCTCAATGGCCAAGTTTCGGAGCCCTATAGCAGAACTGGCTGAAGTGTAGCAGCATACACTAGAGCCTCCACGGACAGCCCAATGTCGCGGCGGTGCCACAGATGCTTCAAGTTGGCAAATACCATCCGAGCCTTCTATATGCGAGCTGACACTTCATCCGTGATGCGTCCACCGGGTGAGATATAGCTGCCCGAATAGAAAAACTTGTTTAATTGCTCTATTACTTCCACAGCTAGGGTGTGGCTGGGTGCTAGACCGACCCAGTCTTGGAGTAACATTTTACACTTTGAATGTGCAAAACGCATACCGAACATGGCTACACTGGCATTCAATCTGTCCAGAAAAGCCTTCAAGTTACCTGCATCTTTGCTTAGTAGCACAATGTCGTATGCATACTCCAGATTAGACAGTCTGCCATCTGGGAGCAAATCTATTCCACTATCCTCGCACGAGTATAGGACTATTTCGATAATTAAGTATATAACAAAGTTGAACAAAAACCAAGAAGGTAACCCTGTCGAACACTGCTTGCTGTGGTAAACTTGGGCGAAAAAGTGCCGTAAGCTTGGACTCGGCTTCGACTTCTAGTATAAAGAAATCATATTACTGAAATATGGTACACCCTTCAGGGGAGAGCAGCGCCAGAGTCTACAGCGGTCGACAAAGTCGAAGGCCGCTTTCAGATCGAGGAAGACAGAGATAGGGGGTCTACGAAAAGAATGTCGGTGCTCCAGATTTTGGCGAAGAGTGAAGATTTGGTCGATATAACCTCGGCTAGGCCGAAAACAGGCCTGATTCTCACGCGTACACTCTTCATTTTCGACAGACAATCGACAGAGTATGATGTTGGCGAGAAGTTACGAGGCAATATTGATCAAACTAATTCCTGTGGTTTTCATAAGAGTATGATCACCGATTCACGCCATTCAGTTGGAGTCTGTGCTCTTTCCTATATTGAGTCCAGGAGTTTCATTAACTCCAAAACTAAAGGTGAAATTCCTTCCTCAAAGGCCGATGGTAACAACCCATCTGGGCAGGAGGCCTTATACCTTTTGAGATAACTTATTTCACGGGAAACCTACATTTCAAATGGAGGATTGGTATCAACTGGGAGTAGTGCCTAAAGGATGTTGGGGTTGCAGTTAGTATTATTATATTTCACACTTATTTGAGGACAGACTGTGTGCCAAACAAATCATGGTACAATAAT